>JAWQFJ010000765.1:7500-30000 GCA_034096865.1 Theodoxus fluviatilis | reverse complement strand
TTCCTTTTTCCTGCCTTCTTCTTCAGTCCACCCCTATCTTCCTTTCTCCTGCCGTCTATCTTCCGTCTTCTGCCGTCTTGCTTTCAGCATTCCCTTGCCCTACTGTGTGCCGCATTCTTCAAACTGGCGTTTTGCACTGAGGTCAGTTTTGGTCAAAAGTGGCCATGTCTGCTGTCCCTTATCAAGGCCTCTCGTAAACAACGTCAGCAAAAACATGACCTGTGTGTGTATGTGTGAGTGTAAGTGTGTGTGTATCTGTGTGTGTGAGTGTGTGTGTGTGTGTGTGTGTGAGTGTGTGTGTGTGTGTAAGTGAGTGCGTGCGTGCGTGTGAATGTATGTGTGTGTGATTGCGTGTGTGTATGCTTTTTCCTCTATGTGTGTGTGTGTGTGTGTGTGTGTGTGTGTGTGTGTGTGTGTGTGTGTGTGAGTGTGTGTGTGTAAGTGAGTGCGTGCGTGCGTGCGAATGTATGTGTGTGTGATTGCGTGTGTGTATGCTTTTTGACTCACATGCGAAGCAAAAGTGAGTCTATGTACTCACCCGTGTCGTCCTTCCGGGCGTCCGGGCGTCCGGGCGTCCGGGCGTCCGTGAAAAACTTTAACGTTGGATTTATCTCGGAGACTATTAAGTCTATCAACACCCAATTTGGCATGATGGTGTATGATGACAAGGCGTCAAAAAACATTCATAGTGATTTGACCTTGCTTCAAGGTCAAGGTCGCAGGGGTCATAAATGTTGTGTAAAAAACAGCCATTTTTCACATTTTCCCAATTTTCTCTGAAGTTTCTGAGATTGGATACCTATATATGGTGTATAGGGCAAAGTAATCCCTATCTTTTGATACCAGTTTGATTTACCTTGCTTCAAGGTCAAGGTCACAGGAGCTCTTTAAAGTTGGATTGTATAGATCTTTTGAAGTGACCTTAACCCTGAACTATGGAAGATAACTCTTCCAAACTTCATAACATTGTAGTACACATGTTATACTTTCATACTAGGTCACCCGTGTCGTCCGTCCGGGCGTCCGTCCGGGCGTCCGGGCAGACCGGGCATCCGGGCGTCCTGTAATCCGTAAAAAAACTTTAACGTTGGATTTTTCTCGGAGACTATTAAGTCTATCAACACCCAATTTGGCATGATGGTGTAGGATGACAAGGCGTCAAAAAACATACACAGTGACTTGACCTTGCTTCAAGGTCAAGGTCACAGGAGCTCTTTAAAGTTGGATTGTATACATATTTTGAAGTGACCTTGACCCTGAACTATGGAAGATAACTCTTCCAAACTTCATAACATTGTAGTACACATGATATACTTTCATCATGAGATACATTTGGTCACATATCTTCAACGTCAAGGTCACTTTGACCCTTATGAAATGTGACCAAAATGGGGTAGTGAACCACTAAAAGTGACCATATCTCATTGTAGAAAGTGCCAATAGGCACCATTATGCTTCCTATGTCTTAAATTAACAGCTTTGTGTTGCATGACCTTGGATGACCTTGATCTTGGGTCAAGGCCACATGTATTTTGGTAGGGAAAATGTGTAAAGCAGTTCTTAGTGTATGATGTTATTGGTAGGTTTAGTTGTTTGACCTTGACCTTGAAGGTCACCTGAAGGTCAAGGTCATGTAAAGGTCAAGTAAAGGTCAAGGTCAAGCATGTGAGTCGTATGGGCTTTGCTCTTCTTGTTCCTCTATGTGTGTATTTGTGTATGTTTCTCTGTGTGTATGTGTTTCTGTCGTTGTGTGGGTTTTTTCCCTCTCTGTATATGTGTGTGTATGTGTGTGTGTGTGGTTTTTTTTTTCTCTCTCTCTCTCTCTCTCTTTTCTCTGTGTGTGTGTGTGTGTGTGTCTGTCTGTCTGCCTCCCCCACTCTCTCTCTCTCTCTCTCTCTCTCTCTCTCTCTCTCTCTCTCTCTCTCTCTCTCATATGTATCCACTCTCCGAGTGTTGACCAGCCCTCCAGGGGAGGGTGGCTGAAGAGCTGTGTCCACTTCCGACTTTGAGGTCAGTCCAATAAGATTGCAGCTTGCCACACGCCTTGCCTTATCCTGAGTGATCGCTTGCTGATGCACGCTGACTGGAACTGGAAGTTTAACAGAAATGTCCTGTGAATATGTTAGAAGGACGCGAACTCATTTGTTTACAAAAAATGTATTTAGTTATCCATGGTGATCTATGTCGTGTGTATTTCTCATCCATACTGGTGTAGTACGTATTTCTTATTCATGGTGATCTACGTAGTATGTATTTCTTATCCATAGGGATCTACGTAGTATAACTTTTAGGAACATTTGCTATTGTTGAACTTCTTATCCACAATGAACCAATCGACACAACCCAAACATGGCATCTGTTATTTGTACCAGCGAGGACTGCACGTGGAAAACTGAGCTGTGTGAGACAAGTGCAAAATAACGGGTCAGTTTAGAGAGATGTGAAATAGTCAACAATTCAAAGATATAATAATGACGCCAGCGAAGCCGAGCATAGCAAAATCTGCAGTCACGCATGGCCTAGCTTTTACAATAAGTAGCAGCTATTTTGGCGTGGTTGTCAGTTGCTGTGCATCTTCCCCTGTGGACTTGAACTCAACACACTCCTGGAAATTCGAACTGAGGCATGAAACTACGTCGTTGTTTTTATATGTCAAGATGTGAAAGCTTACGTTAGCCATTGGGCTTGCTTGGGAGGCTAAACAGAGGATAAGACATTGGTTTCTATTATTAGAACTTAAGTGGCTTCCCGATTGAACCAGTCTATTTCCTGTGCCTGCGCAGAATGCGGAAGCGTTTATATGGAGCATCGCCTGATCTGAAGGAAAGGAGAGCTGCAGGCTAATGCCATGCCATCAGACCAAACTTGTTGTCGCTGTTGTTGTTGAACAACCCCGCACTGGTTTGCCGATGATGGACTATAAAAAGAACTGAACAAGGATTGGAGGCTTGGCATATGTGCTTCTTTTTTTTTCTTCTGAAACCACGCGGCTCTCTATTTGGCCGCCCGTACGTCATCACGCTTGCAGCCACGCATTGTACAAAAACCGTCCTCTGTGCGAGCGTCAGCATGGCTGGCCTCAGGCAGCACTCGTGAGTTTCTGCTTTCCGCTGGAGATGGCGATGCGCTGTCTCTCTCAACAAGCGGAGTTTGCTTTGACCTTCCAGTCTCTTCGCATAGCCTCGTCAGCAGGCTGGAGCTGTAGATCTACAGTCCTCGAGTTCGATCCTCGCTCTAGCAATATTTCTTTATTGAGCTCCAGAGGTCGTTCTCGCCAGTGTGTGTTGATTCTCATTTGTGGCAGAGTCCTCAATGGAGGTGAAAGGTCAAGGTCAGTATAGGATTGCCCTTTAGGAAGAACTTTCAGCACTTTTGGCGTCGCCTAGGAGAGTAACCGAGCCGAATACAAGTTTCATGCTTTTGTTTCCTTCTATATTGTATGGTGAGTCCATCTCTGTCGGATGAGGGAATAAAAAACCCAAGCATATTTTCAAAGCATAGACAGTCTTTTGCTTGTTCAAAGAAACTCCCGATCCCGTTAAATTAAGAAACAAAATAATCGGTTCAGTCACTTCTTATGTCAATGTTTTCCATTACTTCACTTTCCATCTTTCAGTATAAGAGGTTGGGTACAGAGAGGGGAAGGAGAATGGGAGAAGGAGGAGGGAGGTTTATGGGAAGATGATGTGAATCCGGGTCTCCAGGGGACAAGAAAGACAAAGTACACAGCTTTCATTCTTTGGGTGACAAGAAACGAGAAAAGGCAACAAAATTAACAGTTTCAGTTCTAGCTGTTAGCAACCTAAGTGACCCTGTTTGTGGAGTAATTAGATCATCAGCTTCAGTGCACTTTAACTGAGGAAATTCATAGTCCACATAGGGATGGTGTTGGCTACGTAGAGCGACTGTGGAAGTGATGATGAGTCATCGAATTTATTCAAGCGTCTTAAAAAAAGTAATCAATTTTTCTGCAACACAACGTGAACCATAATCCGATGCTGCAGCCTAACTCTTTCAAAAAGCGCAGCGGATCTGAGGGTTGGTCACGTGTCTGAGGTGCCTGGGGCATGGAGACTGCGTGCAGAGCCATTCTCCCCCAGCGGAAAGACTCGTGTAATGGGAGTAATCGGATTAGTTCGGGACTTGGAGTGTCGGCCTCTTGCTCTCCAGGATAAATGTCTTCAGACCCGCCTCGCCGTCCTCTTGACAGAACACTGCGCGTGCGTTGGCCATCACCAGTAGGGACTCCTCCTCATTGCCAAACGCGTCAGCAGTCAGAGAAGTTCACTTGCTGCTCATGCACGAGTCTCTCATGTCCCGAATAGAAAAAGTATTCCAGATGTTTGCTATGTGTCTCGATGTGGCTTTCACTTTTATGGTTTGATGCAGGGTCCTTTGAGACAAAACTGTTACTGAACAAGAGGATTTGAATTCTCTCTTTCATAAGCATTTCGTGCCAGACGTTTGCACATTTTGGGTGGGCGTTGTCACGTGGGACAGCTTTCTGCCAGTGGAATGTCCAGACTCCAGTCACGTGGATCTCCGTCTCCCAGACATCACGCGCTCTGCGTGGGCAGGCGTTGGAAAGAGGCAATCCAAAATGAGGCAGAATTCACAATGAGGCCGCCTTGGGGCCGCTCATGAATAGGCATGACTGTCCAGGGGGCCAACGTGACGAGCTACTGTTGCCGCCTCGCCGTGCCTGACCTTCAGTCAGAAGCTGCACTACTTTGTGCTGTGGCCTTGCAGTGCTGTGGCCTGGCAGGGCTGTGGCCTGGCAGTGCTGTGTGGCCTGGCAGTGCTGTGGCCTGGCAGTGCTGTATGGCCTGGCAGTGCTGTGTGGTCTGGCAGTGCTCTGGCCTGGCAGTGCTGTGTGGCCTGGCAGTGCTGTGTGGCCTGGCAGTGCTGTGTGGCCTGGCAGTGCTGTGGCCTGGCAGTGCTGTGTGGCCTGGCAGTGCTGTGTGGCCTGACAGTGCTGTGGCCTGGCAGTGCTGTGTGGCCTGACAGTGCTGTATGGCCTGGCAGTGCTGTGTGGCCTGGCAGTGCTGTTTGGCGTGGCAGTGTTGTGGCCTGGCAGAGCTATGGCCTGGCAGTGCGTTGTAGCCTGGTAGTGCTATGGCCTGGCAGTGCTGTGTGGCCTGGCAGTGCTGTATGGCCTGGCAGTGCTGTATGGCCTGGCAGTGCTGTATGGTCTGGCAGTGCTGTATGGCCTGGCAGTGCTGTATGGCCTGGCAGTGCTGTGTGACCTGGCAGTGCTGTGTGGCCTGGCAGTGCTGTATGGCCTGGCAGTGCTGTGTGGCCTGGCAGTGCTGTATGGCCTGGCAGTGCTGTGTGACCTGGCAGTGCTGTATGGCCTGGCAGTGCTGTGTGGCCTGGCAGTGCTGTGGCCTGGCAGTGCTGTGGCCTGGCAGTGCTGTGGCCTGGCAGGCCTGTGTGGCCTGGCAGTGCTGTGGCCTGGCAGTGCTGTGTGGCCTGGCAGTGCTGTGGCCTGGCAGTGCTGTATGGCCTGGCAGTGCTGTGTGGCCTGGCAGTGCAGTATGGCCTGGCAGTGCTGTGTGGCCTGACAGTGCTGTGTGGCCTGGCAGTGCTGTGGCCTGGCAGTGCTGTGGCCTGGCAGTGCTGTGGCCTTGCAGTGCTGTAGCTTGGCAGTGCTGTGGCCTGGCAGTGCTATGGCCTGGCAGTGCTGTGGCCTGGCAGTGCTGTGTGGTCTAGCAGTGCTATGGCCTGGCAGTGCAATGACCTGGCAGTGCTGTGGCCTGGCAGTGCTATGGCCTGGCAGTGCTGTATGGCCTGGCAGTGCTGTGGCCTGGCAGTGCTATGGCCTGGCAGTGCTGTGGCCTGGCAGTGCTGTGGCCTGGCAGTGCTATGGCCTGGCAGTGCTATGGCCTGACAGTGCTCTGTGGCCTGGCAGTGTTGTGGCCTGGCAGTGCTGTGGCCTGGCAGTACAATGGCCTGGCAGTGCTATGGCCTGACAGTGCTCTGTGGCCTGGCAGTGCTATGGCCTGACAGTGCTCTGTGGCCTGGCAGTGTTGTGGCCTGGCAGTGCTGTGGCCTGGCAGTGCTGTAACTTGGCAGTGCTGTGGCCTGGCAGTGCTCTGGCCTGACTGCTCTGTGGCCTGGCAGTGCTGTGGCCTGGCAGTGCTGTGGCCTGGCAGTGTTGTGGCCTGGCAGTGCTGTGGCCTGGCAGTGCTGTATGGCCTGGCAGTGCTGTGTGGCCTGGCAGTGCAGTATGGCCTGGCAGTGCTGTGTGGCCTGACAGTGCTGTGTGGTCTGGCAGTGCTGTGGCCTGGCAGTGCTGTGGCCTGGCAGTGCTGTGTGGCCTGACAGTGCTGTGTGGCCTGGCAGTGCTGTGGCCTGGCAGTGCTGTGGCCTGGCAGTGCTGTGGCCTGGCAGTGCTTTGGCCTGGCAGTGCTGTGGCCTGGCAGTGCTGTGGGCAGGCAGATCTGTGTGGCCTGGCAGTGCTGTAGCTTGGCAGTGCTGTATGGCCTGGCAGTGCTATGGCCTGGCAGTGCTGTGGCCTGGCAGTGCTGTGTGGCCTGGCAGTGCTGTGTGGCCTGGCAGTGCTGTATGGCCTGGCAGTGCAATGGCCTGGCAGTGCTGTGGCCTGGCAGTGCTGTATAGCCTGGCAGTGCTGTATGGCCTGGCAGTGCTGTGGCCTGGCAGTGCTATGGCATGGCAGTTCTGTGGCCTGGCAGTTCTGTGGCCTGGCAGTGCTGTGTGGCCTGGCAGTGCTGTGGCCTGGCAGTGCTATGGCCTGGCAGTTCTGTGGCCTGGCAGTGCTGTATGGCCTGGCAGTGCTGTGGCCTGGCAGTGCTGTACGGCCTGGCAGTGCTGTGGCCTGGCAGTGCTGTATGGCCTGGCAGTGCTGTGGCCTGGCAGTGCTGTGGCCTGGCAGTGCTGTGTGGCCTGGCAGTGCTGTGTGGTCTGGCAGTGCTGTGACCTGGCAGTGCTGTGGCCTGGCAGTGCTGTATGGCCTGGCAGTGCTGTGGCCTGGCAGTGCTGTATGGCCTGGCAGTGCTGTGGCCTTGCAGTGCTGTGGCCTGGCAGTGCTATGGCCTGGCAGTGCTGTAGCTTGGCAGTGCTGTATGGCCTGGCAGTGCTGTGGCCTGGCAGTACTGTATGGCCTGGCAGTGCTATGGCCTGGCAGTGCTTTGGCCTGGCAGTGCTGTGTGGCCTGGCACTGCTGTATGGCCTGGAAGTGCTGTATGGCCTGGCAGTGCTGTGGCCTGGCAGTGCTGTGGCCTGGCAGTGCTGTATAGCCTGGCAGTGCTGTATGGCCTGGCAGTTCTGTGGCCTGGCAGTTCTGTGGCCTGGCAGTGCTGTGTGGCCTGGCAGTGCTGTGGCCTGGCAGTGCTATGGCCTGACAGTTCTGTGGCCTGGCAGTGCTGTATGGCCTGGCAGTGCTGTGGCCTGGCAGTGCTGTATGGCCTGGCAGTGCTGTATGGCCTGGCAGTGCTGTGTGGCCTGGCAGTGCTGTGGCCTGGCAGTGCTGTGGCCTGACAGTGCTGTGACGGACTGCCTGCCGTCTTTCCCCTGACGTCCTTTCGTGGCGCTTGTCTTTGGCACAGTGGTCTCTGTGATGGAGTGTTTTTTATAATGGTTTTCGCTTCGACAAAAGTCGAAATGGAAACTTATATGGGGTAAATATGTTTGCGTAAATTCGGCCGTGAGAGCACGAGTGCCTCAGTGTTTGACATTTTCGTGGAAAATATTTTTTATGTGGGGATCCGACGTTTGGCAGTGTCGTAATGTGTATTTCGATCCGAGTGTTACTTGCACTGTTTAATAATCTTGACCGCTCTACTTGACAGCTGAACGGCCAAGGCCAACATGCCGTTGGCATGTTCTTTGAGATGATTCATACCCATGAAATTGGTGCTTTATACCAATGTTATTATTCACTGACTGGTGAAAATGACTCTCTCTCTCTCTCTCTTTCTCTCTCTCTCTTTCTCTCTCTCTCTCTCTCTCTCTCTCTCTTTCTCTCTCTCTCTCTCTCTCTCTCTCTCTTCCCTCGTTAATTTGCTAATAGAGCTTTGCTACGAATCTGAACATTACACCTCTCATTTTGCAAAGTGTTTTGTCATTTGATCATGTTGTCCATGTGTCACAAACACGTGATCTTTCTCTCCAAGCGGAGGCCTCGACGGCCCAACCATGGACTTGTAGGTCAGAGTGATCTGTCTTGGCGGAGGAGACAAGGAAAATATTGGTACCACAGCTTTCCAGACGCTTCTCAGACCAGGAATAGCACTCCCCTCCGTTTGTTTGCCCGCTTCCCTAACCCTCTCCCTCATCACGGACTTCCCTTCACCCCTTTCCTTCCCAGCCTCCCTTCCCTCCCGCTTCTCTCCCCTTGCCCCCAGTTAATCCTCACCAACGGCGGAAGAGAGGCAGGAGTCTCATGATCATCCTGTTTTCAGAGATCAATAGTATTTTGGCTTTGTGTTTCCTGAGAGCAGAGGTCTGTGATTGTCTTCCTGTGAATACCTCTCATTTCTCTCTTTTCTCCCTTCCCACTCTCTACGTCTCTTTGTCAAGAACGGATTTGCTCGCCTCTCAGAACCTGGAGACTGTTGGGTTTCGCTCTTTGGTCAGGAGGCTGGAGGTTGTAGGCTGAGCATATGGAGTGGAATGAAACAGAGGGTGCTGAAGTTCCAAGACAAAGAACGTGAATGGAAAGATTCGGGTATGATGGTAACATCATCACTCCTTTTCACGTGAAGGTACTCGATTCCTATCGTGACTTTTCTATCGATTATCTATTCGGTCAGAGCTTAGTGACCTGATTCTGTCTTGATGCCCCCTGGTGGCGTCTTTGCTTGCTTGGGGCCTTCGCTGGCGGAACCAGGGAGTAGGTCCCGGAAGCCTAGCAGCCAGGGATTCCAGCTGATGAGGAGATCATGGGACGGCCTCAGCCGTTTGTGGCACTCATGCCGCACTCTTTTACCCCCGGTCGTCCGACCACTGAACTCTCATCACCTCCTCTCCCTGGAGGCATGCAGTAAAGTTGTGGACGAACGCATCATCGTTATCTTTCACTGGCTTCCACTCCGGCCCACACAGTACTTCGCTTTACTCGTGGATAGGGAGAAACAATAGACGCAAGTCTAGCTCCATGCCACGTGACTGCAGGGCAAGTCTAGCTCCATGCCACGTGACTGCAGGGCAAGTCTAGCTCCATGCCACGTGACTGCAGGGCAAGTCTAGCTCCATGCCACGTGACTGCAGGGCAAGTCTAGCTCCATGCCACGTGACTGCAGGGCAAGTCTAGCTCCATGCCACGTGACTGCAGGGCAAGTCTAGCTCCATGCCACGTGACTGCAGGGCAAGTCTAGCTCCATGCCACGTGACTGCAGGGCAAGTCTAGCTCCATGCCACGTGACTGCAGGGCAAGTCTAGCTCCATGCCACGTGACTGCAGGGCAAGTCTAGCTCCATGCCACGTGACTGCAGGGCAAGTCTAGATCCATGCCACGTGACTGCAGGGCAAGTCTAGCTCCATGCCACGTGACTGCAGGGCAAGTCTAGCTCCATGCCACGTGACTGCAGGGCAAGCGATCCAACCAAACGGCTCGAGTCCATCTATGT
Source organism: Theodoxus fluviatilis (assembly GCA_034096865.1). NCBI lineage: Eukaryota > Metazoa > Mollusca > Gastropoda > Cycloneritida > Neritidae > Theodoxus > Theodoxus fluviatilis. The sequence continues at coordinate 20,410 of JAWQFJ010000765.1, read as the reverse complement.
AGTGAGTTTTCGATACAACTCTATGGGATCTTCTAACGGTCTTGAACATTTTTCACATAGATGGAGGAAGTGTCCGATAACTTGAAAAACTAGATGCAGTTCCTACAGTCACGTGCAGAAAATATCATTTGTTCGTATACGACAAGCATCATACATAGCAATCTTGGTTTTTTGACTCACATGCGAAGCAAAAGTGAGTCTATGCACTCACCCGTTTCGTCCGTCCGGGCGTCCGGGCGTCCGTTTAAAACTTTAACGTTGGATTTTTCTCGGAGACTATTAAGTCTATCAACACCCAATTTGGCATGATGGTGTATGATAAAAAGGCGTAAAAAAACATACACAGTGACGTGACCTTGCTTCAAGGTCAACGTCGCAGGGGCCGTAAATGTTGTCTAAAAAACAGCCATTTTTCACATTTTCTCAATTTTTCTGAAGTTTTTGAGATTGAATACCTCACCTATATATGGTATATAGGGCAAAGTAATCCCTATCTTTTGATACCAGCTTGGTTGACCTTTCTTCAAGGTCAAGGTCACAGGAGCTCTTCAAAGTTGGATTGTATACATATTTTGAAGTGACCTTGACCCTGAAATATGGAAGATAACTTTCAAACTTAATAATTATGTGGGGAGCATGTTATACTTTCATCATGAGACACATTTGGTCACATATCATCAAGGTCAAGGTCACTTTGACCCTTATGAAATGTGACCAAAATGGGGTAGTGAACCACTAAAGTGACCATATCTCATGGTAGAAAGTGTCAATAATCACCATTGTGCTTCCTATGTCTTCAATTAACAGCTTTGTGTTGCATGACCTTGGATGACCTTGAACTTGGGTCAAGGCCACATGTATTTTGGTAGGGAAAATGTGTAAAGCATTTCTTAGTGTATGATGTCATTGCTAGGTGTAGTTGTTTGACCTTGACCTTGAGGGTCACCTGAAGGTCAAGGTCATGTAAAGGTCAAGGTCAAGCATGTGAGTCGTATGGGCTTTGCCCTTCTTGTTTTTCTTTGCAGACATACCCACGTTCATTTAACTCAAACACACGATCACGTTTTCTTGTCTAACGCGAACTCATACAAAAGTTGGGAGATTTTTTTTCTTCTGGAATGGATGCGCGAGGGCTCTCACAAACGTACAGACAGCGGGCAAGCAGAGACACAGACAGACGCACACATAGACAGACAGACACACACACAGACAGACAGACGCACACTCACACACTCACTCACACACACACACACACACACACACACACACACACACACACACACACACACACCACACACACACACACACACACACATACTCACATACACACACACACACACACCCCCCCACACACCCCCACACACACACACATCAAAACACACACACACACACACACACACACACACACACACACACACACACACACACACACACACACAGAGCAGCTAAAGATAGTTATAAGGACACACACTAAATGTGGGCCATTATGCAGCGTAAGCAACTGGGCTTGCTAATGTGTTTACGCAACGCAAAAATCGATGCACTTTACTCCAGTCTACGTGCATGAAACATACGCCCCTCCACCCCCCCACCCATTATCCTCCCTCCTTGTTCCCCCCCCTCCCCCCATTATCCTCCCTCCTTGTTCCCCCCCCCCCCCCCCCCCCCCCCCCGTCCTTCTTCTCTCCCTTTCCCACTCCTCCCTGAAGCACAACTCCTTCTCTGCCTGTTCCCTCCTCCCCCCGCTCCCCCCCCCCCCCTCTCTCTCTCCATCTCTCCCCACCCCAACCCCTACCCCCACCCCACCCCCACCCACCCCGTCTCACAGTACGTCTTATTAGAACATACGGGCTTCTGGAAGTGTTCGACCATGCAGTCTCTATGAGGAATTGCCGTGACTTCTGGCCAGGGCAGACAGTGCATTAAGAGCGCAGTGGCTGTCGGAACCAGACCGCGCCTTGGTCGATGAAAACGGAATTGCCAGACTCTGTGGCCGAAATGTGCATGGAATGAAGTCTGACACGGAGAGAGGATGGATGGGGACGTAACCATTTCCACTCTGTCTACCTTTGAGCCTGACAGTTGTCACTCGCCTCCTCTGTCCCTCTGGCTGCACTTCAAAGGCTGCACTCCAAAGCAGCACCAAGGCATATCAGTGAACAGAGTGCTTTCATCACACTCCATTCACATCCCGGCATTCTTCCAAGCATCTATAAGACGTTACCCAATGACTTTCTTTCTCTATCCTTTTTCTTTCTTCTTTTTTCATTCTTCTCTCTTCCTTCCTTCTTCCTTTCTTCCTCCTACCTTCTTTCTCCTGTCCTTCCTCCCACCTTCCCTCCTTTTTTCTTTTCCTTCTTTTTTCTTCTTTCTTGCAGCTCCGAGAATTCTTTCATTCCTACGAAATCTGTAATGCTTTGTCAGTCCACACGGAACTTATTCTCGGCAGCTCGCGGCCTAATGCGATGTTTCTCAAACCAAAGCGATCTTTGAAGATGCTCTTTGTTGCCATCATCATGTCAGTGGTCATAAATAGTTTTAAGAAACCAAAAGGCACAGAGAGGGGGTGGAGGTGGGGAAGGAGGGAAGGAGGGGGGGGGGAGGGAGGGGGGCTGAGGAACCCTGACGCGCGGAAGACAATGTTGCGAAGTCCATGTGTGACTTTGCACGATGAAATGAGTTACGTCGTGCCCTCGGTCGAGTTAGCATTTCTGAAAGATTGTGCTCATGCTCTTTAAGATAACGAAAACAGTTTTTGAAGCGGATCGGTTGGTGCAAAGCTATTGCGCAGCTGCATCATGCATCCTTGGGAGGAGTCGTCTTGAAAAACCCGTGAGAACTCAGTCAGATTAGGACATGTCGGGTCAGATTTATAACTATATCAAAGTACCGCTCTCATAAAATGCTTTTAGAAACCATTTTATAAGCTGCAGATGGACTTAAGCCTTCATGTACTGTTTCAAAAAGGGCTACATATACGTTTTTAATGAAAATCTCAATGTCGACAACTAGTACCTATACATACTGGGCTGAAACTTGAGTTTGCTTGGGGCACTAAACGATCACTCTTGGATCATAATTGTGACAGTGCATGAGTAAACTACATGTACAGTGTAGACAACTCTTGGGGAGGCTAACCTCTACCCAGGAAGCCGCAACACTGCGCAGCATAACTGACGCAGTGCGTTCTGCTTGCCGGGCCTGAGGCTTCATGACGGTTTTAGCGCTGCTCGTGGTTCATGGAGATAAATCTGCGATGAGGCCTGCATTATTTAAGACGTTGTTCGGCTCATCTTGTGAACGTTACTTTAAAATGCTTTACAGCCGTTGAACAGACGGCTGGTCTTCTGTGGCCTGTGCAATTCAGGCAGCATGTTCTGCTAGCCAGGCCTGACGCTACGAAGTGTAGTAAATTTTAGCGCCGCGCCAGCTAGCGGTCTTACAGTGTGCAACACATACGCCGGCTTGCGGAGCCAGCGCTGCGCTGACCTGCGGCCTTGGCGATTAAATTTATTTTTTTGGTTTTTACTCTAAAACGAAATGACAGATAACCTCCAAAAGTTTATGGATCTTTCCTTGGGAGAAATCCTGACCTTGCACCAAATTTCATTAGAATCCGTTTGGGACTTTTGGAATTATTTTGCACACAGAATAACTAACTAACGCGCGCACCAACCGACCGAAAAACATAACATCTTTGGTGGAGTCTCTGGGACAATTTGAAGCTCGCGCCCTGCTAAGTCGTCAGGGACTCGTGTAAGGAATTGTTTTTCGTAGCTCTGAATTAATATTTTCTGGAATTTGTCGTAAAAATTAACCAATTCAATGGCTGAAATATATGATTGTGTTAATTTTTACTCGTGCACGATCACATCACCCCCCCCCCCCCCCTCCCCCCCCCCACCCCCCCCCCTCTTAAGAAGCGTTGAAGGCAGAGTTACGTTTTGCAGAAGAGTGGCGAATGTGACTTACTCCATGAGCCTGGCGTGGCGGTTCCGCTGTGGTGTCGCTAGTCACAAGAAGACGATTCAAAACGTCAATGCAATAATTGTGATTTCTTAGGGCACATTTTTAAAAACGAAAATTACTTCTGGTCTGTCCATCGACTCAGGCAGATTTGGCCAACAGTAACCCAGCACGGACCTATTACTGACTGTAAGTAGCTTCATTTCATTACTGCTGTGTAGAAAGCATGGACTTCTTTTGTTCTGAACTGTCATACAGAGCTTGATTTGCCTTTGTCTAAAATGTTACGCCACTAATAGAATCGACAGGATTCTTTTTAGCGTTATTTCATGATTGCGATTTCATTTGTCGAAATCACTGGAATTCAGGAGTCCCAATCGCACACATTTTACCCTGAGGACCAATCATAGGAAGTGTCACAGTGTGCTGTTGCACACATTTTACCCTCAGGACCAATCATAGGAAGTGTCACAGTGTGCTATTGAACACATTTTACCCTCAGGACCAATCATAGGAAGTGTCACAGTGTGATACTGAACACATTTTACCCTCAGGACTAATCATAGGAAGTGTCACAGTGTGCTATTGCACACATTTTACCCTCAGGACCAATCATAGGAAGTGTCACAGTGTGATACTGAACACATTTTACCCTCAGGACTAATCATAGGAAGTGTCACAGTGTGCTATTGCACACATTTTACCCTCAGGACCAATCATAGGAAGTGTCACAGTGTGCTATTGAACACATTTTACCCTCAGGACCAATCATAGGAAGTGTCACAGTGTGATATTGCACACATTTTACCCTCAGGACCAATCATAGGAAGTGTCACAGTGTGCTATTGAACACATTTTACCCTCAGGACCAATCATAGGAAGTGTCACAGTGAGATATTGAACACATTTTACCCTCAGGACCAATCATAGGAAGTGTCACAGTGTGCTATTGCACACATTTTACCCTCAGGACCAATCATAGGAAGTGTCACAGTGTGCTATTGAACACATTTTACCCTCAGGACCAATCATAGGAAGTGTCACAGTGTGCTATTGAACACATTTTACCCTCAGGACCAATCATAGGAAGTGTCACAGTGAGATATTGAACACATTTTACCCTCAGGACCAATCATAGGAAGTGTCACAGTGTGCTATTGCACACATTTTACCCTCAGGACCAATCATAGGAATGTCACAGTGTGATATTGCACAGATTTTGTACAGAGAAACATCCTACTGTGAGGCTTCAAGGGGAGATTACATCAGGTCCGATGTAGGTGAATGTAAGTGAAAAGAGCATTTGCTCTCCGGATAATGTCATTAGCCTTCATGTCAGCCATGAAAGGCAATTTCAGGGGGGGGATGCTTGGAGCTGGAGGAAAGGTCATGGCTATTTCTGTAATGGCGTTTTCATTACTCCTATTTTGATGGCCATCCATCTTGTCTGGGTACCGCTATCGGTGTCACCACTTAGTTCCCAGCAACACTAAAGTGGGTGGACCAGTTAACTCGATTTCCCCCCACGTTCTATGCATCTGTTGCCATGGTGACGCAGCTGGGAGAGATTCCATTAAGTCGATGGTCATTGACACCTGCAGGGCGCTGTCCTCATCTTCAGTGTCCTCATACTCCTGCTCCAACTTGGCCTCAGCAGCAGCAGCCTCATCCCAACGGATAGGAGAGAGCACCTTCCCTCGTCACTGGCTGTCAGCAGGAAGCAGCGTGCTCATTAGCCCCTGGAAGTAGTCACTGATGATGTTGTACAGGACGTGACTGTTCTAGACAGAGAGGCGCTGGACACAGGGCTGTTGGGTGGATTATAACTGCTACGCTGAGGACCGTTGCTGTTCTGGACAGAGAAGTGCTGGACCCATAGCTAGAAGTCATGCTATGACTGCGACGCTGAGGGCGTTGCAACATTTGACAGAAAGGTGTTGGTATGCCGATTCCGAAGCATAGAGGGGGCCTAAGAGTAAAGCGCTTGATTCTCCATGCTGCCTTGTTCTTGGCCTGCGTGCGCGCGCGTAATGAATGAACGGATGAGTGAGAAAGAGGAGGGGAGAGAGAGAGAGAGAGAGATAGAGAGAGAGAGAGAGAGAGAGAGAGAGAGAGAGAGAGAGAGAGAGAGAGAGAAAGAGAGAGATGCAGCTCATGCCGAGAAAATGAGACACTGAGGTTTACTTGACAGTTTGTCAGCTGTGCTTTCAACTCAAAGGAGAAGATAGGAAATTTACATTCTGCGCGCGGTTTTTTCGCGTATTGTACAAGCCATCTGACTAACGTTGCTTTTATGATTTCAGTCGTTGATAAATGGTTTCTCTTGAGAGATTTAACTGCACATATCTGTCATTTTACGTGGTTGCTGTAAGGTGAAGTGTGCACAAAAACTCTACAAAGAAGGTTGTGCTAAAATAGAGAGAACAGGGTGCGATAGTTATTGAATGTTTGTGGTACATCGACTGCAACGATGACCAACTCTACCATGTGCCTTGGCAAAGAATGCGGACTCGATTTATGATAGCACATTGTTGTTTTGTACATCAAAGAATTTGCCATGATAGCGGTGTAGATACCAGTTATATCCGTTCTGATTTTCTGTTGTCATCATTTACATGTAGTTGTTAGGACTATTGCATTCTGAACTTTGTTTTATTGGATCTTCTTATTTATTTGTTAGACGGACGGACGGACGGACTCACAAACCTTTATTCATCCCTTAGGAAATTCACTGGTGCTTCACGCACAGTTTGCTCATGCAAGTGGAGTTACATCAAGACTGTTAAATAATGTATATTAAATTTTAGAGTCGTTCCGCCGTCATAAATCCACAGGCAAATCGTGCATCACTGCTTTGTCGATTATCCCTTACTTTTGAGCAAATCTGTGATCAGATAATTTAAATTAATTTTCTTTTCTAATTTCTTTCCGTATTCTCGGCATCTGCAGCATTTATTTTGTCATTTATTTCTGTGGCAGAAAGACGGACACCTGGAGATCAGTTCAGGTGTGGCCCACCCCCCGAGAGTGTAAGGAAGATTATAGGGCCGAAACACTCGGCGACGGGGGCTCTTCCTCTGAAGACCGTCTGCTGCTTCGCTCCGTAGGGAGTTTCTAGCTACTACTCACGAATAGCGAGGGTCTTGCGAAGCAAGCTTAACGCAGATGCCTGTCTACCATGCACGACTGCAATCTATTTTAAACAAGGGGTTGTATCTGGATGTGTAATTTGGACGGAAAAAGAAACGACTAGAAAGAACATGACGACTGGACAGGAAGTATGAGGAATGCAGAGATCAGGGCTGCGCTGGTCAGTTTATCATCAATGTCTCGCCATGGACACTTACTGCTAGACCACATATTATGTGACCCGTTTTCACAAACTGAGTCTTAACTCGTAAAAATGAGATTTTGATATATTTATATTTTCAAAATCTGCAAAACGTTATCTTTTATTTGATACTAAAAATTCAACCTACTCCGAAAACTGTTCAAGTTATGCTCACTCAAAGAGAGATGGTGTGCTGACGGCTATTTCGAGAAATAATCAAGGGTCAAAGATTTAACAACTTTTTCCACAGTTTTTCTTTAGCAACGGGTCTTTTTAATGCATGCATCAGCTCAACATTTGGCAGGTTGGTAGATAAAGCAAAGACAGACGGTCTTTGGATAAAGTCTATTTTTAACATAGAATGAAAAAAAAGAAAAGTATTTGATCTTGACAACAAATGATTGCTGTTATTCAACTAAAAATGCAACACGAAGGAAGAGAATTATAATACTTTTGAATGGGTAGGTGCAATAAAGTGCAACTTTTGGTGTTTTTTAAATAGCTAAAAAGAAACTTTCCAACATTCGATTATAAAAATTAAGTGTATGTAGGATTCAGTTTTGCCAAAACGTCAGAATGCACAAAATCCACCATCATCACCTTTGTCAGCCTCTACTGCAATTTTGCTGCGTGCGAGTTAAGATTCAGTTCGTGAAAACGGGCCACATATGATGTCATAAGCCGCAAAGTAGAATCTTTTTCTATCGTATAGTAAACCAGATGGATAATCACGCAAATTCTCACCAAAGCCTTGTGCCCTGGTCCAATCTTTAGCCTTTTCAAGCGATATGTAGAGACCCAGAAAACATTACCTTCACGTAACTGCCTCCTTACTGTACTTCGGATGGTGAATGTTCCCTTTAAAAAAAGTACTCTCCGTGTTAAAGTAATGATAGAACGTATAATTAGATAAATTCATTTGAAAGTAAGCATGACCTGGTAATTCAGAGTTTCTCGATTTCGGGATGTTCAGATTTCTATTACGTGAAATGCTGAGACAGATGCCCCGCTGGAAACCCAAGGAAGTCCCTGAACTTTTCCTTGGAGAGTTTATCTGCTGCTCCAGGACTTTTCCCCCTCCTCCGTCAGTCAACCGGATTTATTGACAGTATTAATCTACGATTCCTTTCAATTGACATTTCCGTTCCTTCAGAGTTTCTTGCAAGTATCTCTGAGGTTTTTTCATCCCATGCTTTGCTAGCCCTAAAGTGCAACCTGTCGTTCTTGTTCTGATATTTGTTTTCTCTTTTCTCTTCCTTCCCTTCTTTTAGTGTGACTTTTCCCATTTAGACCATGGAGACCGCCCCCATACTTCTGCCGTCGTTATTAACTCTCTCTGTCATGGTGGCATTTCGAATCGCGCCTTTCATGCCTTGCTTAAAAAGGTCAAATTTTGTCAAGACTGTCATCTCCATCTTCCCTGAGGAAGCCCAGATCCATCTCCCCCCTCCCCCCCCTTTCCCCCCCTCTCCCCCTTTCCCCCCCTCCCCCCCCCCTCCCCCCCTCCCCCACCCGTGACGCCTCTGATGGCTCCTCAGCAAGTTACACTTGGAAGCTGCAGGCGGCTACTTGTGAAGAAGCTCAGCAGAATCGAATCCATTCCATACACTGGTGAGACAGCCGCGGTGGGACATGACTGGCACAAATTGGCCTCAATCATTGGCAAACAGACTGGGGCTTTTCTTCATCCCGCGCTGTGTCAAAGGCTGAGACGTGATCAATTCACATGACGGACTGGAGAATCGCCAGACTGTTTACTTTTGCAACGTTGTTACGGGGATCCACAAAAACAAAATAAAACAGGTCCCGGGTTACTTACATGTCTTTATATTTCCACATAAAACATGCCCGTAACAGGGGTAGAAAAGAAACATAAAAATAAAATGAATGTTACATGGGTATGTAGTTGAAACGCAACATCCTCAATAACCCAATCTTATAAATTTACACCTACTCTTAACCTACTCAACTCCCAACGAGAAAAATGAAAAAGCACAAGTAAAATGTCGGTCAGCCTTCTTATATAAAAGCACGTAGGTCAGCCCTCGACATGTAAAAATTATCGACCCGTGTAAAACTCTCGCACCAACCTTCCAACTCTGCCCGCTCTCTCTCTCTCTCTCTCTCTCTCTCTCTCTCTCTCTCTCTCTCTCTCTCTCTCTCTCTCTCTCTCTCTCTCTCTCTCTCTCTGCCCGTCTCTGCTGTGTGTGTGGAGCCGATCTCTTCTCTTTGTCTGCTTCTCTTTTCTGTGCTTCGCCTTCCTCCACTCTCTTCTTCGTCTGTTTCACTCTTCAATGCTTCGCCCTCCTCTTCTCTCTTCTTCTCACCCAGCAGGCGGACCGATCTCTTCTTCTGTCTTCTCTCAGTAGGCGGACTAATCATTTCTCTTCGTCTGCTTCTCTTCTGTCTTCTCTCAGTAGGCGGACTAATCACTTCTCTTCGTCTGCTTCTCTTCTGTCTCTGGTCTCAGTAGGCGGACTCGTCTCTGTCTTCTTGCCCTCTCCGTAAGCAGACTGATCGCCGTCTTCTTGCTCTCTCTATTATCTTCTCACAACCAACTCACGTCCCACCTTTTCTCACTACTACTCATATCTCAGAGTGAACACCGCTCATCACCCCTAGGGCAAAACTCAACTCCCATCCACCCTCCATTTCAATTTCTATACAGTTGTTGGACTACCAACTTTACCAGCAAAAACCAATTCTCTCTCAGGTGAGATACTTCCGAAAACCTATTTCTCCATTACAAACGTGTTGACGCCTCATTTCTGTCTTGCGTCGATGCCAATAGACGACATGAAAATTCTTTTGGAGACGGCATTCCTCTGCGAATCTGAACATGGACTTGTAGGATGACGTGAGGTGGTCGGTCTCTTCTAGGTGATTTAGATAGTTTCTGCTTGAGAATGTTGTTTTGACACTGTAGCGAATTTGTAGTCGTTGAAAACTCCCTCCTCCTCCTCCCCCCCCCCCCACCCCCCACCCCTCCTCTCCTCCTCCTTTCCTCCTTTCCTCTAGTTCACTGTGACTCGGGTTCACATAATGAATCTCGGCTACACCACGGAATGGGTTTGAAAGGGGTTTTCCATAGCTCTATCCCTGTATTTCCAGATGAAATTACATGAATTTGGAAAGAAATAGTTTTTGATCGACCGTGACTGCCAGTTGTGCCGCTCAGACGGTATTTTCCCAGACAGGATCTTTGCCTAGCACGGGTGCCACACAGAGGAGTTGAAGTAGCAAAGCACTGCATTTCTCAGTGGATCGTCATTGCTTGCAGAAATGGGAATACTTTTTTCAGTCTGTGTATTTTCGATCTGCCCGCCGTGAATCATCTTCATGTTCATGACTTGTCTTTGATGGAATTTCCCCTTCTGGGTCTCCAGACCCGTATGCTCGTCCAAATGTGCTGACACCGACAGTAACAAGACTCGGCTTCCTGGGAAGTCGATTTCGTGGTGTGGAACTGCAGTTTATTAGGAGTTCTGGAGAATGTGCAGAATGTCGCTTTGTCATGCCACTGGGACAGTGCCGTGGTCCCTGTGAATGGCATGAGTCAGAAACTGGACTCGCCAGCAAGCCAGCTTCCTGACTTCAGCGTCCGTGCTTTTCCAGAGCTGTAGCGCTGTTGGTTGCCAGTGCACAAAGGGAGCAGTGATAGTTCATTCAAGTGTATACTCTCACTAAAACTTGCTAGTTTCCGGTGTTCAAAGTCATAATAGTATTAGGAAGGGTTTGATGACTTCAGTTACCTATTGGCTTCTTGAAGTATGTCGTCACAGAATAACCATGTACATATATATTAATATAAGTGTGTTCTTCATATTGGATACATGATAGTCTTTTTCAAATAATAGATATTTTCTTTCTCATTTCTCGGGGTGTCTTTTTATCATCTTCTCATTTTTATTTTAAGATTTTAATTACCTCATCTAAGTTGAGCTCAGGGACATGGGCAATCTGAATGCAGAGTCTGTAGAGACAATGCAGGGGAAGTTTCTAGAATCCTCCACGTGATACGAGGGGCAGGGCGCGTTGGAAGGCGTGCCGGTGTTGGAACTGTCCACAGCAATCAACACTGCTTCATCCAAAACGCTCCGGCGGCCTCGCCTAGGCTGAATCAATGGCTCAGTCCGCACTGCCGTTCTTCAGATTGCACATCCCGCCAAATATAGCCTACACCGCTCTCCCATTTCGTCCTATGGATTGCCCTTTGGAGCATTCCCCTCTACCGCCGTCCATCTTTCACCACCAGCTCTGTGAGAATACTGCAGCTTGTCCATCTTCCACCACCAGCTCTGTGAGAATACTGCAGCTTGTCCATCTTCCACCACCAGCTCTGTGAGAATACTGCAGCTTGTCCATCTTCCACCACCAGCTCTGTGAGAATACTGCAGCTCGTCCATCTTCCGCCACCAGCTCTGTGAGAATACTGCAGCTTGCCCATCTTTCACCACCAGCTCTGTGAGAATACTGCAGCTCGTCCATCTTCCGCCACCAGCTCTGTGAGAATACTGCAGCTCGTCCATCTTCCGCCACCAGCTCTGTGAGAATACTGCAGCTTGCCCATCTTTCACCACCAGCTCTGTGAGAATACTGCAGCTCGTCCATCTTCCGCCACCAGCTCTGTGAGAATACAGCAGCTTGTCCATCTTCCACCACCAGCTCTGTGAGAATACTGCAGCTTGTCCATCTTCCGCCACCAGCTCTGTGAGAATACTGCAGCTTGCCCATCTTTCACCACCAGCTCTGTGAGAATACTGCAGCTTGTCCATCTTCCACCACCAGCTCTGTGAGAATACTGCAGCTTGTCCATCTTCCACCACCAGCTCTGTGAGAATACTGCAGCTTGTCCATCTTCCACCACCAGCTCTGTGAGAATACTGCAGCTTGTCCATCTTTCACCACCAGCTCTGTGAGAATACTGCAGCTTGTCCATCTTTCACCACCAGCTCTGTGAGAATACTGCAGCTTGTCCATCTTCCACCACCAGCTCTGTGAGAATACTGCAGCTTGTCCATGAATACTGCAGCTTGTCCATGAAGACTCCGTGCATTCCGTCACAGGGATGTGCAGACTGGGCAATTTCGCTCCGTGGTAAATTATTGCCTGTGCCAATAATTATACACATGAATAGCGCTCCTGCTGTGTCTCCCTATATTACAGTACCGTTATTACCCATGCCATCCCCTGTGCGATCACATACAGATAACTTTCTCTCTCTCTCTCTCTCTGTCTCTCTCTGTCTCTCTCTCTCTCTGTCTCTCTCTCTCTCTCTGTCTCTGTCTCTCTCTCTCTCTCTCTCTCTGTCTCTGTCTCTCTCTCTCTGCCTGCCTCTCTCTCTCTATCTATCTATCTATCTATCTATCTATCTATCTATCTATCTATCTATCTATCTATCTATCTATCTACCTACCTACCTACCTACCTACCTACCTACCTACCTACCTACCTACCTACCTACCTACCTACCTACCTACCTACCTACTACCTACCTATCTACCTATCTATCTATCTATCTATCTATCTATCTATCTATCTATCTATCTATCTATCTATCTATCTATCTATCTATCTATCTATATATCTATCTATCTATATATCTATCGATCT
>JAWQFJ010000765.1:0-2500 GCA_034096865.1 Theodoxus fluviatilis | reverse complement strand
CTCTGGGGATTTGAGATCATAAAAAAAAGATATTCACTACTTCCTCACTTAGACTAAGTTAGAGCAGTCCAATGTACATATTTTGCAACGTTTTGCACAACAGTTCATGAACTATTTCACATATATGGTGGAAAGAAGCTTAGATACCCCAAGTAGTGCAAAACAGTTTTTACATGGCTACATCCATTTTCATAATCTGTTATTTATTGTTCACATTGACCTTCATTTATCTTTGTTTTGCATTGTGTGATTACTGCAATTCTCTTTATTAATAAACATGGGGGGAAAATAAAACATTGTTTTTTTATTAGATAAATTCACAATTGAACTATTTCTAATGAAGTATATTTATGTGATGGGGTGGAGGCAAGGCTTGATGGTACAAGGGCGCAGGCATGAGACAAAATAGCTCTTGCTTTCCACAACTTTATTGTTACCAATGGGTACAGGAGCTGCGGGCTGGCCCCAGGCCCGATGGTAATAGCCTAGACCAAACCCAAGACCTTGGTGGCAGTGGTCTCTCCCCCAGATGGGACAGTCCCTCCTTATCAAAGAAATGCGCGGACCTCAGGGGAGCCAGGCTTGGGATGCGGTCACATCTCAGCCTGTCTCTGGGTTGTGTTTTCCTAATGATAGAAAAAGGCTTATTGCTGCCTTATACTTACTCGAAATTATTCAAATCATGTGTTGCCTCATCAGGCACAACAAAGTCAACCAAATGAATATTGCACCATTGCAATCAGATGTCTAAATTTAGAGAAAGCATCAAGTTTGTCTCTTATATCTAACAATTTAGGCATGGCGAGCAAGAACTACAGGAGGGAACTGTCCCCGGTCACAGGTCAATGTCCAGTTAACAAATGATAAGGAAAGGCCGCTCTGCCACCCTCCCGGACTGATAAGCTACATAGTAGGCTGGTCTTACAACCTATATAACATGGGCATCTGAGACGCAGGATACATGATAGAGGGGAACCAATGTCTGGGGGGAAGGGAGAGAGAGAGAGAGAGAGAGAGAGAGAGAGAGTCCATATAAAGGCTTCGGGCTTCACTTCACCCAGTCACAATTACATGCATTTTTTCCCCATTTCATATTAACCTCATTAGCAGCCAAATTAATAGACTAGAAGTATTGAGTGATCATCTTAATCCAAAGAGCATCACTGAACTATACAAGTATATCAGCCCACTCTGTCAACCCCCGACTGCTTAGACCAATATACATGTAACCCCAGGTTTAGATTTGTTACTACCAATGTTCCCTTGCCTAAGTTGCTTGTATAATACAGGTAGGTTTATCATGGAGTGGTCTGGACTGGAGCTGTCTGGAAATATGCATGGTTTGTTTGAATCCTCTGTGTTGTAATCATAGTATTGTGTGACCTCCATCAGAGTAGAAATATGCACACACACACACACCATTACAGGCAAAGTTACACACACTTACCAATACAGGTGAAGACACACACACACACACACACACACACACACACACACACAGAGACACACATACACAACTAACCAAACCATATAAAACAACTGATACTGTAACAAACAGTAATGTGGTGCAGGTAGGGTTACTCCTCAGGCAGAAATGACGACACTAATGGTCTTAACCCTTACCCTGGTGACATAACTGGGACTGTCGGTGCTACAAAAAAAACTACATTTCAAGGATGAAACACCTACCCCTTTTCTTTTGCATATGCCCTTTTTATTATACAACAAAACATAGCAAGGCCCATCCCAGAAGTATTCACAACTGAACAAAGAACAAATCCATGTCACTGCATGAGGAAAGTGTTAGTGCTGAAATGTTAGGTAATTTGGGGAGAGCACATTTCATGTCCCTCCCCTCTCATCACTGGAAGTGTATGCTGCTGCCAGCAGGCTTAGCCCAGTTGTAACCTTGCACCATATGCTGTGCCTACTGGTGTAAAGGGTATTTAAAAAACCTGTCAGCAAACCAAACACACATGCACACACACGCACGCATGCACACACACACACACACACGCACACACACACAGCTACAGCAGACAAAACATCTCAAACAAGACCTCAAGAATACAAAATTAATATATTTGAGTGTGACAAAGAACGTTTATTTCTGCACATAATTGATGAATTAGTCATATTCTGTTCACCATTTACAGAAAGTATGCGAGGTAGAGGTGTCATAAACTGCCAACTAGAACGTTGACCATTACACACCAATCAGGCTTTCTTCCTCTCCAGTGGTTGCAGTATTATGAAGTCAGGACTGGTAGTCTGTGTACTTGTTGCTCTTCCCATACACCCTCTCCAGTGGTTGCAGTATTATGAAGTCAGGACTGGTAGTCTGTGTACTTGTTGCTCTTCCCATACACCCTCTCCAGTGGTTGCAGTATTATGAAGTCAGGACTGGTAGTCTGTGTACTTGTTGCTCTTCCCATACACCCTCTCCAGTGGTTGCAGTATTATGAAGTCAGGACTGGTAGTCTGTGTACTTGTTGCTCTA
>JAWQFJ010000764.1:122500-128072 GCA_034096865.1 Theodoxus fluviatilis | reverse complement strand
TCCTATCTTCAGTTTGTCACCAGTGGTCATTTGCCCACTCAGCTATTTCTCGCCCGTTCCCACGCTCTCCACTCCGCTGCTTTCTACATTTGTATACCTCCCCATCTCTGATTCCATCCCCACGTCAGACTCTGGGACACTGAAGCCATACCGTTCATGCCAGCCGCCCTTCCCACTGTCGTTTCCCATTATCTCACTCTCGGACGCTCCGCTGGTCATCAGCATGGAGACCTGATGCTGGCGCGATAGTATCTCCAAGAGATCAGTCTTGTGTGTCGGACCCTCCCCCCCCCCCCCCCCCCCCTCTTCCTACGCATCCCTGGTACCGCCCCCAGCCGACACCTTCACCAATCCCATGCCACGCCTTTTCCGGTTTTGATCATATATATTGAGGTGACCACTTATGTTGAAGAGACTTATGTTTACGAGACTTGTGTTGAGAGACTCGTGTTGAGAGCCGCATAGAGTACGGACTCATTATTGCTACTCAGAAATAAATGGATGTAACGGGAACTTGACTGACTCCATGTCCCTCTGTGCCTCTGCCGCCCAACACTCGGGAGGCAGGGGAAAAGTTCCCAGCCTGCATAGTAGCCCCAGCAATGTAATAGCTGGTCCCGCTACAAATGGCGCTGCAGAGCAGGGTTAGCATCCAAGAGGGAGGGAAATCCGGGGACGATGATCCATGAAGAGA
This sequence comes from Theodoxus fluviatilis, assembly GCA_034096865.1. Classification (NCBI taxonomy): domain Eukaryota; kingdom Metazoa; phylum Mollusca; class Gastropoda; order Cycloneritida; family Neritidae; genus Theodoxus; species Theodoxus fluviatilis. The sequence continues at coordinate 127,378 of JAWQFJ010000764.1, read as the reverse complement.
CCACCAGGCCCGGAGGATAGCCAGCACTACCGATTCCCCACCTACTACTGTACGTCTGGTAGGGACTGTGACACTGCGCCGGGGGCCGCGGCTCGGCCAGGGCTGCCGCTGTCCGACGCCGTGCTTGCCCTTTTCAGTTCCGGCGACCGATGGCGGTGGAACGAGGGGAAAAGGGCGATAAGGGCGAGAGCGAAAAGAGCGATGGAAGACAAAGAGTCCGAGACAAAGAGAAAAGAGACAAAAGATCCCCGAGCCGCGGGAAGAAGAATCCGGGGAAGCCCGCGAAGAAACAAGAAGAAGAAGAAAGCCGCGAATAAGAGAAGCATAGAATGCAAGACGCGAGCCGCGGCGAGCCCTTCTCCTACAACGAACGGCCCGGTCATCATGATGGCATAGGGCAATAACGCAGCCCCCCGAGAAACGACTGACGACGACTGCGAGAGCCAAATCTAAAACGAATTCAGCATGAAAACTAATTCCTTTAGTCACTAGGAAGAGGGAGTAAACAAAGCAACAAGCAGGGCTGGCAGAAAAACTCTATCCCCGCCACAAACCTCTCGCGCAAGATCAAACAAGACAAAAGTGCTTCGTCAAAGGTGCCCAAACGCCAAGCGCGCACTTATGACTAACCACCCCACGGCAAAGGCAAAAAAGAACCACTTGAACATCTGTTAAAACAAGAAAAACCAAACACACTACTCACTGTATGCTGGAACTGGACCCTGCATGTAGCCCAAGTGATGATGACGGTCTTTCAAGCAACATTTTATAATCGGTGAAAATGTCCTTCTCGGTGGAACAGAAGGTAAAGAACCACAAAAAACAACACGACAAAAGAGGCAAAGTCGCGGCGAGACGAGATCGCTCTGGCGCTCGCTTCTGCTCCTCGCGATCTTGCTCCGGAGCACGACGGCGCTCCTGCCTCTCTCCGCTTCTCAGCCCTGCTGCTGCTCTTGGCTCCCTCTCGCTCTCATCCCGCTCCCTGCTCCTGGCTCCGCTCCCTTCTCTGCTCCTCTCCTCCTCGCTCCGCTGCGTCACGACCCGTCGTGCCGCATCAAGCTCGCCGTCATTCCTTCCCCGTCCCTTGATGGTGCCTGCAAGCCAGACGGTTGCCCCTGCCCCCCGCCCGGCCGGCCACGCCTACATCCCTTTCCAAGGGAGGCCCCGTACTGCAGCCCTACCCCTGTACGACGTCCGGCGGGCCCCTCTACTTCTCGCCTATTTCGGACTGAAACGGGTCCTGCTGGAACGTCTCTCCTGTCCAAGTCTCCCCGTTCTTCTCAAGCTTCTTCTCTTCTCACTTCTCCTCCGGTGGACCCAGTGTGTGGTGGCAGACAGAGCCCACCTGAGATTCAGAAACACCAGCGCCCCACACTCCCAATTCGAAACCCCGACGCACAGGGACAAATCCAGTAGTCCTCATGCTGATGCGCTCGTAGAGGTGCCACTCTTGCAGGAAGAAGTTCGTTGTGACTACCGGAATACGACTGTCTCAGCAAGTGCTGCATGATCTGCAGAAGCAGGATCTCGTGATAGGGAAGTTTCTGTCATCTTGGCCGCAAAAGCCAGAGTCTACACAGGACCATTCCTCGAAGATCCTACTTCGGCAATTTTCGAGATTTCGGATCCGAGACGGGCTCCTCTACAGACATGTCGCCGACCCAGCTCAAGGCCACCTCGAGCAATTGGTTCTACCCAGTTCGCTGCGTCCTGACATTCTGAGAGCAGAGATGCTCAAAACATGAACAGATCACCCTGTGACCTTCTGAAGAAAAGTGACGATACTCCATGTGAAGTGACTGAGCCCCGACGCTCTGTGAGACCGAACGCAGGTTGTCGGTCATTCCACTTTGGTGACGGAGTACCATATGTGTAGAACTGCTTTGTGTAGGTATTGGATGTGCCTCTGACTGTAAGTAATGTACCCGTTCCTTTTTCTTTTGCATGACCTCAATACGTAGCCTTGTATAGTAAAACCACACGTAGTAAAGAGAATTACAGGAATGCGATAAGAGTTCCATATAATCATATGATATCCAAGAATGCATGAAACAATGGTTTATTTTATTGGAATGATATGACATATCCTTTATATCCCATATAACCCTTTGATTGTTCATGGTTATGTCGTTGTTGATGGCGTCCTCTCTGTGTAACGAGACGTACTGGAAAGTTTCCCTCGTTCTTGTGAATTGTGGTATTGTAAGCTGGAAGAGCGGATTGCCTATAGGTTTGGAACTGATAGGAAATATCTCATCGTAAGGATGCAGATAGTGCTCTCTTTGTGTGATTGCTGTTTAGGGAAAGTTACAGTTTCCCATGACTGTGGGTTTTTGCCTAAAGTTTCATTTAATATTACGTATCACTACCACTCCTTCCCAACTGTGCTGCTGAGCGATTGATTACGAAAAAGGGGACACAGAACTTGTTGCTATGTTTTATAGTTATTCTCATATTCATTGGGGATTTGCGGTGCGGGCGGCGGGGGGTGTTGTACGGGTGGCTTAGCCAAGCGAAGCCCCCCCACGTTGGTGTGTCACTACGTGAACTGTTAGTGTTTATGGTGCATTGCTCTACATTGAAAGGGTTTAAACCCGGCTTGTCGTTAGCTTTTTTTTCAGCAATTTTTTTATTCTTTTTTAGCCCTTGGGCAAAACGGGGTTTGTGTGTCCCCCTAGGAGTCCTAGGTATCCCTAAAGGCTCATTGTGGGGCCAGGGGGGGGAAACCATACTTGTTTGAAAAAGGGGTTTAAAAAAAAAACAACAAACCTGCTCCGCTGCAAAGTTGCTTGGTCCAACATGGGGGCTCTGTTGTTGTGTTGGTTATTTGAGAGATGCTATGCTTTTTTTGCTGTATGCTTAATGCTGGGTGCGTTTTTGTAATGTGAAATGTTTAAGAAAATAAACGAAGGTAGATTAAATCTAAACAAATAAAATGAATAAAAAGAAAGATAAAAAAAAAAAAACAAAATAAAAATCCTGTTGTTACCAATCAACTGAGTTGACAACGGTTAAGGAAGAAGAAGGAGACGGTTAAGAAAGAGGGGAAAGGGTATAGGGCCGAAAAAGCCCGCTTCTCTTGTTTCTTTCTACCCTATTTCTTAGAGATGTGCAACAATGAGAACTCTTCACTCTTTTAACTCCCTTCGGCAGGACCTCGCCTTCCTTGGCTTGTTTTGATGGTGGTGTTTTGGCTTGTGCTTTTCTAGTTTCTACATACTACTTTGCAACCATCTTACTAGCCATGGTGGTTAGTACCAGAAAGAAGGATTAAGAGAGTAAAGACACGGCAAGTTAAGAAGAGAGGCCAAGAAATAAAAATAAGATAAAAGAAGGTAGAGGAAATAACATAAGACCCTAAGCCCTCACAGATGGGGCAGGGACCCCCCTTCTGAGACAGCAATAGAAAACTTTAATCGTGTGAAGATTTCGTTGTACCCAACCATAGTATTGTATAATATTTTCATCCTAGTAATAGCATGTACCGATCCGCACCTAGAATTCAATCAACGAATTTTGTGATCCCATTTCGTACATTTGGTGTTTTGTGTCCCTCATAGATAGTATTATTGTATGCAAGTGGGTCACCTCAATCCTCTATAGGCACTATTGACTTGTTTTCAAATTGTTAAAATAAACGTCCCTTATCTATAAGGTCATTAATTCAAAGTTTACAACAACCAAGAGACGTTGTAACTGAAAACAAACACACCATGCATGGGGAGATGTAACATAGTGACAAACCAACTTTACTTTGTGCTGACTCTTTTGGTTGGGCGTTTCTCTGCTCTGCTCTGGTTTCTCTGCATGAATGAACCAACCCAAAACCCCACTCCTATCTTCCAGTTTGAGTCGACCGAGGACCACCAGTGGTCATAATTTATTTTGATTGCCCGCCACCGGATCACACCACACATCAAGACCAGCTGGGGGATTTTCTCCTTATTTCCTTTCCGCCCTTTTCCTATTTCCTATTTTCTTTTCCTTTCTTTCTCACTCTATTTCTTTCGATCTTCTTTCTCAGCTACGACTACACACTCAGAGCTTCTTTCTCTTCAACGGACTTTCAGGAGGCGAAGTCCCAGCTATAGTTCTTTCTCGTTATCCCTACAAAAGAAATCAGTTGCCCACGTCAAGTCAGCTACATTTCTCGGCGGGACCGTACCCGTTCCCACTCTCAAAGCCCACAGACCATGAACGCTCCGTCGAGCTCGCTCCCTACTCCCCACGGGGCGGAAGCTCCTCATCCACTTGCTCCCACGATATCCCCCTCTTTTCTCCATTTGTATACCTTCCCTCTCTGATTACCATCCCCCGTCAGAACTCTGGGACACTGATCCATATCCGTTTCATGCCAGCGCCCTTCCCAAGGTCTTTCCAATTATCTCACTCTCCGACACATCCGCTTGTCATCAGCATGTAGACCTGATGCTTGGCGTGATCGAATCTCTCAAGGGATCATCTTGTGAGTCGGGGACCCTTCCCTCCCCCCGGGTTCTCCCCCTTTTGACCCTTTTTTTCCCCTTCTCCCACCCCTTCCCTTCCCTGCCTTCCCATCCCCACCTCCTCCCCGCCCCCCTTCCCCACCCCCCCCCCCCAGTCCGCCCTTCCCCACCGTTTTCCCCCCTCCACCCTTTTCCCCCCGTCCCCCGCCTCATTTCCGCCTCCCCGTTCCCACTAATTTCCCTTCCCAGATCCCCATCCTTCCCCCCCCCCCTCCCCCTTCCCCTTTCCCCCTCCCCCCCCCCCCCCCCCCCCCCCCCCCTCCCCCCCCCACCCTTGTTCTTCCCCTTCCCCGCCCCCACCTCCCCCCTCCCCCCCTCTCCCCCCACCGTCCCTTTCCCCCCCCCTTTCCCTTCCACCCCCCCCTTCTTCCCC
>JAWQFJ010000764.1:107500-117500 GCA_034096865.1 Theodoxus fluviatilis | reverse complement strand
TTCAGGGGCTCTTTTAGTGGTTTCAGTTAAAGACCCCTTTCAAAACGTTATTCCTGAACCGGGAAATAACAACGGTAATTTTCAGTATATAAGTAGAGGTGCCGGCACATTTCATCAAACTCCCGGTCTAGACGCAAGAACGTTTGATGCGCACCGGCGTAGACACCTGCAGATAGGCTGTGACAGCACGCGTTGGCAATCATGGCTTTTGCTTGGATGATGGTAAGTGCCCACTTTTTGCATGAGCAGGAAAAACAAAAGAAGAGAAGCAAAGGAAAGCCCATGAAAAACGAAGCTAGAGAAAAGCAGTGCGATGTATAGTGTTTTAGTTATCGTCTCTTCCTTGGCAGATTTCAATTGAGTTATTGCAAATAAAATAAAAACGTTGTAAAACTATGTATTTATTCCTGTCACGCAGTTGTGTTTAATTTCTGCTGCTCCTTTGCTCTGTTTGTTGCTTTTTTCGTCTTTATGCAAAATACACCAGAGCAGTTCTGCATCCGAAGCATCGATGAGGACACATTCCATCATCAACACTTTGGCCGTTTCCTAATTATTTTTAAATCGAGCGTTTCTATCCCCGTTTTCACCCCGGAGCATTTTCCGCCTCTGATGTACACTGGCTAGCTTTTTTGTTATTGGGAAGTGAAAAGACCCACAAAGTAAGGATTTGCTCCATAAACTGAAAAATATTTAGCGCACACCTCTGCAGAAAGAGAGGGAGGAGCTGCGGTGCAGGGACGCTACTCGCCGTTCGTTCCGCAGCCAGGCTTTGAAGAACCCACGGCGGTCTTCATTTACTCACAAATATTTGTCCCTCGAGGAGTGGGCGATGCACCCAATAGAAATATTTCTGAGTCAACATGGTAACGGACTTTGGGGAATTGAATAAAAACTGTAATTGTTTGATTTTTGCCTGCATTTTCGCTGATGCATCCCGAGCTGGAGGGGGCCGTAAACTTTCTCGTGCTCCCCTTTTTCTCACTTCTCAGTGCGGACGGAATTCTTTTTGGTAATTAACCCAGAGGGGTCATTAACTTTTTCCGCGCTTTTAAATCAGTGTTTTAATGTTTTTGCTGAAATGAAAGCAAATCATCCATTGTGCTTTTGTTGGGCTGGCTACAATAACTCCAGAGGAGCTGCGCTGTATCATTTCTACTTTTATCGTTGGCATTTGTCAAGAAGTATGAAGACGCCGGCCGGGTCCACACGGCATGGAAATCAATGCATTAATTTGGGTGCTTTTTTCTGTGCAAGTGATTTTGTCTTGGGCTACTTGAAATTTCTTTACACTGAGTGATGTCGGGACTTTCCAAGAGGGGTCGGGATTGGCTACCAGAGGAAATATTCTGCCTCCCAGGGTGGCATCATAACTGATTTTGACAATTGTTTGCGTGGATGTGAATGCTGTAGATTGGCTTTCCAACATTTGGCTTTCTTTTGCGAGGCTTTCGAGCGGCCAGAACATACTTTTAGTGACGAAAATATGAATCGGTAAATTTGATTTTATTTCAATCTGACAGAATTCTTTAACAAAAAAAGCTTACATTAGGCCCTGATGGGAGAGAGTTGCTGCACAACTGCTCATAATAGCCATTTACGGAAAGGTGTTTCTTGCAAGAAAAAAGTCACTGCCTTGATGCATTTCACGCACTAGCATGAAAGTTTTTGCGTTCGAGGATATCATTGTGATATTTTATCGAGTTTCAGTTGTTTTTGCATTCATCTCTCTAATACAACAGTTACGGTTAGTTTAAAGTTTTTCTTCCTCTTTTTTCGTGAATGCTTTGCCAACATCGCAGAAACTGTGGGGGATAAATGTGCTACAATAGTCCTTCTAATAGGAAACTTGTTTTTGGATCTGCGATGGACCCAGATTTTTGGGACGGTCGAGCAGGCTACGGATTCGGGCTGTTGCCCTCTCAGTCGATGCTTGTTGTAATGAACGTTGTTTCTTCATTATTCCCACTCAAACATTGCTTGATGTATCCACGAAAAGTCTGTTGAGCGATTGCGAACGTTTGCGGGATTCATTTCGTGTGGAAACGTGCGCAGTCCCTTTTTGTGATCAGTGGACGTAAAAGCATTGACAGACATAGATGAATCAAATAATATGTAGCGCATGCCAGTATCGTGTGATGATTTGTACGAAAGGCTGTGCAAAAACGCTCATTTGATACATACACGTACATTCCAAGAATATCCATTCAAGGCATCATTACTTTCCGTTGCCAAGAGTTTCTACCAAATACTCTCTCTCTCTCTCTCTCTCTCTCTCTCTCTCTCTCTCTCTCTCTCTCTCTCTCTCTCTCTCTCTCTCTCTCTCTCTCTCTCTCTCTCTGTCTCTCTCTCTCTCTCTCTCTCTCTCTCTCTCTCTCTCTCTCTCTCTCTCTCTCTCTCTCTCTCTCTCTCTCTCTCTCTCTCTCTCTCTCTCTCTCTCGTTCGTTCGCTCTCTACATGCAAACCCAAATACGGTTTCTCTTTATGAAAAACGGAGGCGTTTTGTTGGGGTTTATGACACACACAAAAACGAAAATATTCATGCAGACAACATGAGCAACAAGCAGAGAATTCAGTTTGACAGGTGCGGTAGCCACTGGCCGTTATGGACCTGGCAGGGAGGGGGGAGAGAGAGGGGGGGGGGGGGGGGGCGGGGGCAAATTCATCACAGCAGGGAGAGTGCATGCACGTTTCAAATTTGACTTGCTGGCAATGTGCTTGTCATGTCGGGAACGCGTGGTGCGGGTGCTGCATCTCCGCGCGGGAGGCACGGGGTGGACTCCCGATGCGCACGTGCCGCTTTCAAGTCATCGAAAAGTCAAATTGCTTTCAGCATGCCTGACCGTGCATGACAAAAACAGGCTAAACTAGGAAATATGACAAAATGAGATAGTTCAACCACAATGGTACTTATATATTCATGCATATTCCAGAGAAAGCAGCATGTTCTTAGACGAACTCTTGAATTGTTTACCGTTATGTAAAGCTCAGAATAATGTATACGTGACATAGTGAGCTGATGACTTGGCTTTCTTCTTGACATATGTTTTTTTTCCTACTTTAGCCTTGTCTCTCATATCACACACGGTCGCGTTTCACTTCGATAATGTGAGTTTAGTAAAGGATGCACTGCAAACCCTCCAAGTAGCGACTTGAGACAGTGGGTGTTTGCAAATTTGCCATTTGTACTGGTGTCTATGCAGAGAGCCTTCACAGAGAGAGATTTAGAACATCCTGCTTCATGTGAGCGAAGGAGAACTACAGTAAATTGTATGTATCAGTTCCGGCCAGTCTGTGAGGCAAGCCTTTCAAGGCAAGTGTGATACCCATATTATTTTGTTCACGGTTGTTGATGACTTTCGTCGTGTCTTTCGATTGTTGATTATTTGACAACGATGTTGTTGGAGTATTAATATTTTTATCTCTCGAACTAAGCATAATATCCAATAAATATTCTAATTTGAAATTCAATGACATCAGTGATTAATATAATAACATCCCGTATGGCATCTAAGTGACAAACCTTCCTCAGTCCGCTTTTGATGCCTTTGATTTTTTTAAACCGTGAACATCTCCGAGACTGCAGTCGGTGACAAAACGACGTCCACGATATGCTTATGTGACTGTCATGGTAATGGTGAATTTTCCGTCCCGTGATTGAACGAATTCAGAGGCAATGGTTCCCTTACATAGACGTGTAACTCATATGGGCAGTGCTGGCTGTAGAGGTTGATTTGAGACCGTTGGTGACTGTTCAGAGACCACACAAAGGCAATGGTGGCTATGCTGAGAAAGCCATACTTGAGGGCAATGGTGGTTGCGCTTAGAGGTCACTGTGGCAAGACCACCCCCTTCCCCCTTTGGCTTAAGTTGTTTACTTCTTTTACTTATTATGGCTCCGCCGGTCGTAGATGATAGCAAAATATCATGGCTCCGCCAGCCGTAGCTTAGTCGAAAGTTTCCATGCCCGTGTTCGCGGGAAAGTGTTTCCCATTGGTTGAAGGAAGAACGCTACTGAAGACTTGACGGGGGAGGGGCTTTGTCTTATATGGGTGTCCTGCAATTGGCTGGAAAGTGACTGAGTTCACTCGTGTCCGTGCAAAAAGTATAAATATGCCTGCAGACCAGCACTAGTGCCGGCAACTAACATCAAGACCTAACGCCGCCCCGAGGATTGCGTCAGTCTCCACGCCAGAAGTTCCTGCACTCCACGTTGAGAGGAGATACCAAGCTTGCGACGCCCGTGTCCATCTCCGAGTGAAGACACGCTTGCAACGCCCATATCCATCTCCTGGTGAAGACGCGTTCGTGACGCCCGAAGCTGTCCGTACAGAACGAATATCGACGACTGAGAGAAAAAGGCAGAAGCCTCTTTGAAAGAATACAAATTGGTTTGCTATGGTTGTGCTTATGATTGAATACAGTTGCTTCCCCATCCCCCTTCCCCCCTTTTCTTCTCTCCGGTGCATCAAGAACCGCTGCGACGAAGATTCCCGAGGGCGAGGGGCCCTCGTGACGTCTGAGCTGTTGAACCACGATTGACACGCAGCTCGTTCAAGAGCAGCAGCCGAGACAAGAGTGAAGGACTGTCAGAAAAGTTACTTTTGATAGGCTGGCGGGCCATTCGTTCTCTTACATGATTATGAGTATTGTTGTTTCTGCTTGATTTATCCCTCGCGTTAGCGTTGATTCATTCCTCCATAACCCTGGCATGGTAATTAAAACATTTTGACAATTTGACCTATGACCTCACCGTCTTTCTGTCTTGTGTTTGTTTGTTGATGGAATGACTGTGTGAGAGAGTGTCACAAGTGGATCATAGTGAATTCCTCTAGACCTCGTTCAGTATAACGAGCTGGTCCGGCTTGCGACAGTCACACTTAAAACCAACATTGGCTGTACAGCAACAGACCCGGTGGTGACAATGGTATACAGACAAGCTAGTGCAGAGACCAAAGGGTCACTGTGCCGATACATGCCAGATTTTGAGGCAGTAGATGGTGTAGGGGGATCGCCCATGCTTGAAAACAACGGTGGTTTAGAGATGAGGGTAACGGTGGCTGCCCGTACAGACGGACAGTGGTGGTTGTCACTAAATGAGGGTGGACGAGGGTCATGGTGATTGTAGATTGAGGCAGGTGTGATGGAGGCCGGCGGTGGCGGCGTAGACGCCTTGTCCCCACGCCTTGACTGCGTGCCGTGGCCCGCCCCTCTGCATCAGCACTCACCGACTTTTCCCCGCCTGGAACAGGGGCAAGCAGCTCCAGATGTTCCCTGGTCAATGGCGAGGCCGCGTAGATTGTATGTTGCTCATGGCGCGGTAAACACGTTCGTGAAGGGAGAGAGGCCCATTACCTCTTCCCGAGGTTCACTCCATTACCCTCTCTTTCTCCAAGTCTCCAAAGCTCTCTAGGACCAACTCGCTTTTCCCACACACTCTTTCTGTCGTGTGGCTCTTTGTGGAAGCAGGCTGGTGGTTTCTGATTATGAAATTGATTGTTGCTTTGTCGTTCTATTCGTCTTTGTTCTTACATTCACATTCAGTCGTTTTATAATTATCTGATCTTTTTGTGCTTTTGTACAATGTCTGTCTGTCTGTCTGTCCGCCCGCCCGCCCGTCCGTCCGCCCGCCCGTCCGTCAGTCCGTCTGTCTGTCTGTCTGCCTGTCTGTCTGTCTGCCCGTCCGTCCGTCTGTCCGTCCGTCCGTCCGTCTCTCTCTCTCTCTCTCTCTCTCTCTCTCTCTCTCTCTCTCTCTCTCTCTCTCTCTGCTCGCTCTCTCTCTCTCTCGTATCTTCCTTTTGGAGCGCACTTTTCCCCGCCTGAACTCTTCTCACAAAACCGAGTATAATCCGCCCCGGTTTGTTTAGAGTGGCAGCCCACGATCTGTCGTTGATGTCAGTCAGAGGTTATTCACGTTAGTCCGCGCATCCCTGTAAGCTATAATTATGTCATCTTTATTTAAATAAAGCCGGAAATGTGTTCCTTATACTATTATCCTAATGCAGAGCTGATACATCGTCATAACGTAGTTTCCTTATCATTGTTGAATTTAACTGGGAAACATGTGTAATTGTGCAACTTCTGCACGTGGATGCCTCTCAAACCAAGTCTTGACGCTACTTTCGCCTCCTACTAGTGTCTATAGTAACCACTTCCAACGCAACTGTCGAAACCCCCCAAAAATATCGTGTTTCAACACTGAAAGTTGTCTAACTTACCTTGTTTTGAGAATAGGTAGCATGGACCTTTTCAAACTTTTTTTGACTAGACTTTATCTCAACGTCGGATTAAAGAAGTATTTTTTTAGATATCTGAATATCTCCCTTTTTCTTTTTCTCACTCTCTCTCTCTCTCACTCTCAGTCAATCACTTTCTCTAGTAGGCACTTGGTATAAAATGAACTTCCTTAGTTTCTACGGCATAGCAAATTGAACTGTACATATGTTTGATGTTGTGGGTCGCTGGCCTGAAACATTCAAGCTTGGAAGTCTGAACTCTCTCTCTCTCTCTCTCTCTCTCTCTCTCTCTCTCTCTCTCTCTCTCTCTCTCTCTCTCTCTCTCTCTCAAATCCTGCCTAAATCTCACAACATTGTCAGCTATCCACGGAGGGCATGGCAGTCAAGTCGATCTTTTGATCTTCAATATCGGGCTCATCGATCCCTTCTATGGAGACATAGGCAGTCCTTGCGGAAGCCTTCACGAGCTGCACCGTGTGGCCGTGCTCGGTAGTTGCTGCACTGGCACGTCACGTCAGCCAGCTATGGGAAGATGCCCTGGTCAAACACAAGCGTGCACGCAGGAAGCAGACCCCATCGGCAGCATCATGTGCTTCTCCAGGCACCCAGTCGTACCCAGCCTTGTTTGACATACCTCCGTGTTTGATCTCGCCGCGAGCCGCGGGCACATATCATCTGACCGATTTTTCCCTCACAGAGTTTCTCTCTGGCCGCACCTCTGTCACTCTGTCCCTCTTGCTCTGCCTGAGGCAGTCTCTTGCTCTGAGCAAATATGGACTTTTGTGACTGTGTGTGTAAGCTGTGCGTGTGTAAGCTCTGTGTGTGTGTGTGTGTGTGTGTGTGTGTGTGTGTGTGTGTGTGTGTGTGTGGAGAGAGAGAGAAAGAGAGTGTGTGTGTGTGTGTGTGTGTTCGTGTGTGTGTGTGTGAGAAAGAGAGAGAGAGAGAGAGTGCGTGTGTGTGTGTGTGTGTGTGTGTGTGTGTGTGTGTGTGTGTGTGTGTGTGTGTGTGTGAGAGAGAGAGAGAGAGAGAGTGCGTGCGTATGTGTGTGCACGCACGCGCGATTTCTGTCTCCAACTTTTGAGGATTCGCGCCCTTTTGGTTGTAACGCTGACGTGTCCAGGATTCTGCTATTAAAGAATCGGTGGTGTCCGGTGGCTGGCTTTGGTAGGCTGTGGGAATTAGCATGTGCTGACACTTGATGCCGTGCGGGCGATTAAATGGCGAAGGATTTGCTGGCCCAACAAAGAGAACCTTTGCCCGCGACACGGGACTGTGCACGAGGCAGACCTGGCGTTTTGCGCACTTTGCAGTTGATCCGGTGCATGCAAATACACGCAGTGCGCTGACCGTATTTAAATAACCCAGCCGTGGCAAAGAGCAATCAGTGCATTATTAGAGAGAGAGAGAGAGAGAGAGAGAGAGAGAGAGAGAGAGAGAGAGAGAGGGAGGGACGAACGGACGGACGGACGGACGGATGGACAGACAGACAACCAGACAGACGGACGGACAAACACACAGACGACAGACAGACAGACAGACAGACAGAGATGGACAGTCGGACAGATAGACAGACATGGACAGTCGGACAGACAGACAGACAAATACAGGCATATAAACAAACATACAAATACAGACAAACATACGCAAACAGACACACACACACACACACACACACACACACACACACACACACACACACACACACACACACACACACACACACACACACACACACACACACACAGAGGGTAGGCTGTGAGTTCGATATGTTAGCAGTGGGACAAAATCGCTCGACTGTTGAATCGATTGATCGATGGATTGGTCTATCGACTGATGGATATATGAATGAATGGATCTAATATCAATGCCCTGTGTTTGTTTGTTTGTTTTTTTAGTAGTGGGTGTTGATAGGAGAGGGTCAGTGAAATTGTAGCCACTGAGAAGGAAGAAGAAAATAAATCTGAATTCAGAAAACAGCATGACCTCTATTCAATTGCTTTCTGGGCTGCCACTATACCTTCTTGACGTAGTATAAGTGATGTCTATAACTGTTAAAATGAGAATATGAGGGATATATTATTATATAACACGATGGGAGAGGTGGGGGTGGAGGGTGTACGAGAACATGGAATGAAACTTTCCGAGAGCGCAGCAAAACATTTCATGTAGCACCATACCTGCTATTTTCTGGAAAAACGCCATTTTGGGCGCATAATGTTTACCGCTGAGCAGAAGTTGGTTTGTTCAATGATCTCGTTGCATCGAGTCGATCCGTCCAGACCCTGCCAGTATTGGAGTGAGCAAACGGCTCAAGCCATGCACCAACCAAAAAAAGCACTGGAAAACAGAGAGGGGTTTATGAGCAGGACAGTTTTCATCTAAACGTCACCGGAGTTTTTCCAGGGCACTCGTGACCAAAACAGACCCTGTTGCCTCACCTACATTTCTCCGACCTCTCGGCGTCCGGAAATATTTGATCATTTCAAATATCATCCCCGAGTTGTTTCGCACTGGGCCGACTGTGAGACGCGAATAAACGGCCGTAGCTCTCAGTGACAGCTACGTGATGTCCCTCTATCTTGCGGCAGGTGCAAAGTCACGTAGTCGGTTTTTTCTTCCCGCCATTGGCCAGGGCTGCGGTCATATGCAAATTAGTTATTACGACGCGTACGCCGGCGGAGACCCCGATAGGTCTTAAGTGACTCCTGGGCCGACTGGTGTGCATCAATTTAGCGCCATGCTGGCAAATCCTGGAAGACCCGTGTGGAAAGTTTATTGTCATCCGCTCGGACACGGGTTTTCTGGGCGCTGTGAGAATAGCCCCTGTTGTACTGCCAAATTGGCTTGGCCTTCCCGTAAGGCCAGCAGCGCCGCCCAGGTCAGGTATCGGTGTTGCAAACTGATTACAAAGGCACTTCTTTGACCCAGACCTCGGGGGCCGCGACTGCAGATGCAGGGAACAACGTAATCGCCTGGCATCCGATTGCGGATGACCTCTTGGCACACAGCTCCACGGAGATTCCCGCCGCCCCAGCCTTCGAGCGCGTTGAAGCTCCCAATGCTTAATTGGGATCCTGATGAATTGTGCAAGGTGAGGGCGAGAGTCTTTGCTGGGCTGATCGAGTCCCTCTAGGAGCTGCGTGCTCAAAGACTTGGCCTCATCTTTGATGCCGTGGACTTATTCCAGTGCCCTGGATTGGATGCTTTTGCTTCCGTGGCCTTGCTGAGCTGTAGTCGTTGTGGCTTCTCTGACTGTTGTTCCCATTTCCGAAGTGCAGGTTAACGCTATCAATATTTTTTTGCCTTCGTAAACCCTATTGATGTAATCTCTTCCTCTTCAGGTTAGATAAGGAGGACATGCATGGGGAGGAGGGACACGGAGGGAATGGGGGAAGGGTTACTAACTTTATCTTATTGTCGACTTGAATTGACTCATCGGTTAAATATTTTCCCTCGTATCTTCCTTGTTGATCTCACCTCATGTCACTGTATTTTCTCTGCGTCTGTTCTCTCTCTCTCTCTCTCTCTCTCTCTCTCTCTCTCTCTCTCTCTCTCTATCTCGTTTCTGTGGCACGCTGTTGCAGACTCCACGGGGAGAAGTGAGTATAAAAGATGGGATGTACAGCACACGAGCAGCTGCAAAAGAGGGAGGAGCAGGAAAAAGAGAGGGCGGTAAGGGGGGGGGGGGGGGTTGTGTGTTGGGAGTTAGGAACCACACAAAAAAGAGCTGGCGATGGGACATTAGCTCTGGCAGGGCACCCGGG
>JAWQFJ010000764.1:95000-102500 GCA_034096865.1 Theodoxus fluviatilis | reverse complement strand
TGAGATAAATGAATACAAAAGGGTTTAATACACAAGAGAGTCAATCGAAATAATTACAAATACAAAACTGCCAATTCACAATCTAATCTCCAAAAACCACGACTGGGCAACAACAACCAGTCCACACGCCCACACACACAAAATTCCAAGCAAGGATCCTACGATCTGGAGCGGCTAGTGGCTGAGCCAATACTGCAATCAGCATGCTAACCCTCTTAAATATGGCGACCACTAAGCCGGCACGAGACAATGAACAAACTCACTTATAACATGAGGAAACAATTTATTAACTGCATTGGTGATATACAAAACCAAAAAAATGCAAAGTATCCTAAATGCCCGGCGATAAGCAAGAACAGCCGTGCAGCACGTGCGCAAGGCTTCCAGTTAATTAATTAACCATCCAAAATCAAATTAACCATTCAAAAATGAAAAAACCAACCAGGCAACGTGCAAATCAAGAAAAGGCATGATGAACTGTCACGAAAACAAAACACAAGCAGCTATAACTGCAATTCACCTGGTCACAATAACCTTCTTAAAGACAAAAAAAAAAACAAAATTACATGGAGTCGTGACACAGAGCTAGGGACTGTCTTGTAGACCCAGGGGATGTCTTGTAAAGCTAGGAACTGTCTTTAGAGCTAGACACTGTATTGTTCAACTAGGGACTGCTTTGTAGAGTTAAAGACTGATTTGTAGAGCTAGACACTGTCTTGTATAGCTAGGGACTGTTCTGTACAGTTAGCGACTGCCTTGTTGAGCTAGACAATGTCTTGTAGAGCTAGGGACTGCTTTGCAAAGCTAAGAACTCTCTTGTTGAGCTGGACACTGTTTTGTACAAGGAGGGACTGAGAATTTGAGCTGGTGATCACCTTATACAGCTAGAGACTGCCATAAAGAGCGTAATACCGCCTTGGAGGCAAATATTGCAAAGCTGCCTTCGCTAAGGATCTGCCTTTTGAAGGCTGCTGACTGTCGTTGGCTTGGGTTGGAGGTGAAGTTTCCAAGGCAGTTTGATTTTCGGATCCCACAACGAATAATACATTTCGAAATCTTGAGAGTTGATTGTCAGTCATGTGCAAAGTACTGTTTCCCGCTTATCGCCGTCAGCATCAATTCCTGCTGAGACATCAATTGAGAAGTCGCGGATTCTGTCTCCGCCTGAGGTCCTGCAAACTTTTCTCTCTCCTGCAATGCTTGGGGTCTGCTTTTGCAACCAGTCCTAGGCTCGTAGGAACGTTGATGCAGTACAGCATTACCGCCGTGTCGAGATACACTGTCCCCCGAAAGAGCGATGTAGGGGCTGCAGGTCGTGTGTGCAGAGAACGAGACCACTCTTCTTTAGTGCTCTGCCCCTTAAACCTCCTGGCAATGGTAGGGCGGGCCACGTCGGCAGCCGACGTACGCGCTCCTGAGACTCGCACAAACACTGCAAAACCTGCCATCTTGACAGTGCGGCCGCTTCACCACGACGCGACGGGTCGCTGTTGTGAAGCACGAGCTTTTATTTAGCTCACAGTCGTTTGAGCTGTTGTCTGGCTAAAGTCTTGTGTCGGCCTGGCATGAATGTAGCCCTTTTGTTTCGTGCGACCCAAGATCCAGAAGCTCCTCCCCCTGCCAGGAACTTTTTTTCCTTCTTAAGTTAACGCATTTGACTTCGTAGACCAATGACATTAACAGCGCTTGTTCACTCAGTTTTTGCTTCTGGCCGAATGGTTGAGCGCGGGGAAGTACATGAAAGTGAGGATTAATGAATGATTTGCACTTTACATTCAAGAATCGAAATACTCTTGAAATAAGAAACGCCGCCCAGGCTTTGATGTCTTTCCTTTCCAAGGTTAAAAGGGTCGCGGAACTTTATGTCAATCCTTGGTGCTCAGCAAATGTATGCCGCATACCTGCAGACGAAAAACTGCCATTGTTGCACACACACTTATTGGCAACGCCGAGCCAGGCAGATACCGTGACCAGCTCACTCTATGTTATTCATGTGTGGACACATGCCGATGCTAGCAGCATCGAATCCCCCCGTGACACATGCTGCTGTGGGCCAGCCATGGCTGAGGCCCCGAAAGCTCTCTGTCCATGGGGTCTGAGCTGAGGAGGGAGGTGATGCGTGGGCGCTGCTGTGTGTGAACTGCTGCACGCCAGGAATGAAGGGAAGGACCTCGTGGCGTTGTTTGTCGTAGCTGCTTTTACCCGTCTCTTGCAACAGTCACTGGAGATGGCGAATCGCACGTGCTGTGCGTCCTGAGAGGGAGGATTGTGCTAGGCTTTTTTAAAATGAGGATTTAGTGTGGTATTAAAGGTGGCGCTAGACTACACGCTCCAACGATTTTTTGGGGGTTTTCTTAGTGGGCATTGGAGTTGGGATACCACAGATGTCTTAATTTTTAGGAGTAACAACCTTCGTGTTTTTTGTTGCCGACTATGAGGGCGATTTTGTTCCCATTAATAGGGTCAGATAAGAGGGATGACTTGATATAGTAAAAGTGACCTAATCTTTAGCGTCCCAGATAACTGATCGCAATAGTAGCTACATCGTTATTGCTATCCCCAACAGCCAATCAACGTCCATTGCTATATCCGCTTCGCTATCATTGCCGTGATAGCCATCGTTTAGAGTATTGTATATCTCATGCAGACACAATTATGGCTGTAACGTTGTGACTTTATGGCAGCCATGATGCACATTTTATTGCAATGTCTTCAATCGGCTTACCTAGCCTTGCATCGCTTTACCTTGTAATGCTTTGCCTAGCCTTTGCATAGTTCTGCCTTGCCTTGCTTTGCCTAGCTTTGCACTGCCTTTCTACATGTAGTTACCGCTGGTATCCAAAGGGCATCCAAGGACTTGTCACCCCACGGTCAAGGCGAGGTTAGCTAAGAAGACATTCTCGAACGCCAGCCAGGACAGCGAGGCAGCGCTGGGCAAACGTGCGGGGCTGGTGTGAACGCGGCCTGAGCGAGGGCGGGCCACGCAGGCTCTCTGTCTTGCTGGGTGCTCCTGGCCTGCCATCTCGCTATCTTCCTCCACACGGATCGCATTAGGCAGCATTCTGAGGGTCACGAGCCACCATTTTTTAAAAGTGCCAGCCCCCTAATTTTCCACCGTTACATCGCTTTGATATCGGTTTTTGAATTTTGATGTCTGCGCGTTTGGGAGCACTGATCACTGCTAAAAACACGCCAAGCAGTTCGCGGGGCTGTGGTCAGCCCATTCTTGTCGTGCAGGTTTTTGACGGAACCGGAAAAACTGCCCCCATTAGGGCTTGTGCGAGGGCCGTGCGTCTTTTTAATCCCTTGATGCGAGTGTTTAAGATTTTTTCCCCCGGCTCTTCTCCTCCTCCCCAACTTCACCTTCTCGAGATGCGTTGCTGGCGTTTAAAACGCGATAAGCTGTTGCTCTGTCTTAGGCGAAAGAGTGGTAATTATCGAGTCAATAAATCGATTAGGCGTAATATCTGTTTCAGGGGCGTTTTCTTCCCCTCTGTTTTCCTCCCACTGCTTTTCCTCCCACTCCGCCTTCCTGTGCATGGGCGTTCTTGGTTGCATGGCCCGCGGCAGTTTCTTCTTACAAAGCCTTGCACGATACTTCCTTGCATTGCATGACACAGTTTCTCACTTCCAAAGAAAGCTAGCCACAGGGACACCGTATTTACAGGTACAGAGCAAACAGAAATGTATTGATGTAAATGTGAAATTCAAATTCATGCACCCATTTAAACGAGCGTGAACTTTCTCGTCTGTTGATTTCTGCATGTGTTGGAAAGACTCAGCCACTTTTGGAGGAGAAAACAGTTTTTTTTCTTCAGGGGATTGGGGTTGGGGGTGGGAATCACAACGTGAGGAAGAGTTTTTTTAAAACAAGAATGGAGTCAAATAAAGTAGGATTCAGATTAAATAACAGATAAATGAAATAAGAAGTGAAAACGCGTACTTACAAGGGGGACCTCCTGCGCCTGAGTAAGACATTTTCAAAGAAAATTTGCGCCTTAAAATAAATCCTGTATCTCACTTCATATATCTCCATTTTCACATGCCTTCGTTGTAACAAACGACTGACATCTACCTAGCGTGATGTGTTTTTATCGAGAACTGCGGTTTTTGAGATGTCGTTTCCTTCTAGACTGGAAGTCGTGCTTGTCTGGAAAGTTTTAAAGTTCATGAAGAGGTCTGGGCTGGAGGCTGAGAAAGACGATGTGCTGTACCTGCCAGCAAGTAACTTTGCACATTCATTTCGCCTGAAACTTTATGAGTGACCCGCTCGTCATTTGAATGATGTATTGAGAGACGTCTGCAGGTGAGTACGCCCGAGGTGTTGGTACACTTGCACCAACTCTTTGCTGGACACCAGTTGCTGTAGGGGATCCTCCCTCAGCATCTCCACCATGTAATAGCTCTATAACCGATGTCGTTTCGACAGTTTTGTCCCAGCTGATGTTTCTCCGCCCTCGCTTGGAGGGATAGGCGCTGCCTGCCATCATGGAGGGGAAAAAGTTGCTTTTCATGTTCGTAACGGATGCGGTCGTAGAAGTCAAATGATGAGACATGATTGGAAAAGGTCAGTTTTACTAAAGCACTCTCATCAAGGGTTCTTAGTGACGGAATTAAGATCAAGGGAACACACTTTGAAAAGGAAGAAGAGTTGCAGGAAAAACAAGATATGAATAGCAAAGTGTGTTGCGTAGTCCCCGTATGTACCTACCACATTCCTCTGACTGACAGTCCAGTCCCCTGTCGATTTGGAGTAAGAAGGGACCACCCTTCTCTCTCTACGCCATTCGTAAAGGGCGGACAAGTGTGGAATCCGAGCTTTGACCTGTTTTCTAACAGCCTTTAGTGATTTTCGTGGTCAATGGCCTTACATACAAGTAACCTGCACAGGCTGACACGCCGTAAAACTTCATTCCAGTCCACTCCTGATGATAAAGGCACAGAGAACGCCACGAAGAGGCCGAAACAACAAGAGTCATCTCAGGCTGTCAGTAATTTGACGAGAAGATGTGTGCATTGCGCTCCAACTTACTGGTCACACAAAACTACATCCACTGTAGGGATGACTTCATGGAGGAGAGATAGACAGAGAGAGAGAGAGAGAGAGAGACAGAGAGAGACAGAGAGAGAGACAGACAGAGAGAGAGAGAGAGAGAGGGGAGAGAGAGAGAGACAGAGAGAGAGAAAGAGAGAGAGACAGACAGAGAGAGAGACACATAGAGAGAGGGAGAGAGAGAGAAACAGAGAGAGAGAGAGACAGAGAGAGAAACAGAGAGAGAGAAACACAGAGAGAGAAAGAGAGAGAGAGATTGCTCCATGTGTACAGCTTATCAGCCTACTGTCGTGGTGATGCTGGTGATACATGGATGCCTTGATGTCCAATGCATGTGATATTGCTACAAAAAGAGCACGAAAATCCCCCTAATCATCGATTTCAAAATATGATTGGTTTTAGCAGTCAGATTATATAATTGTTCATTCAATGCCTCTGCCTGCATTCGTGTGTGTGTGTGTGTGTGTGTGTGTGTGTGTGTGTGTGTGCGTGCGTGCGTGTGTGTGTACGTGTGTGTGTGCGTTTGTGTGTATGTGTGTGTGTGCGTGTGAATGTATGAGTGTGCACGCACGCATGCGTGCATGTATGTGCATGTATGTGGGTCTGTTCAAATGTGTGTGTGTGTGTGTGTGTGTGTGTGTGTGTGCATGTGTGTCTGTGAGTGTGTGTGTGTGCTCGAGTGTGTGCTCGAGTGAGTCTTTCTCCGCTTCCGTATCTGTATCTTTCTGTGTTAGGAGAAAGCAATGAAAAAGTCCCTCGAAGACGTTGATGCAAATGAATCGACCAGGTGGGAAAAAACACATCTTGTACATATCAGTCGACAGACAGTCTGCGCAGAAACACTGCCTGGCACACAAACAAAATAAGCTCACACATGCGCATGCGAAGGCGCGCGCGCGTGCACACGCACACGTACAGAATCACGCACAGCACGACGTTTTAACGACTTTGGAAGTGCCTATGACTGTGTTTATGCATGTGCACGTCTGCCTGCACAAGCTTTGGGCACTGTGGGGGGCCAGGATGAGAGGTGAAAGGGGGGGGGGGGGGGGGGGGCGTGAGGGAGGGGGGTACTGGAGGAGAGGGAGGCAGGCACGCTGGGGAGTTGGCCGGGAGAGGGCAGGCAGGCAGGCAGCCGAGCATGTCGGCAGTGGGGCCCCATTGCTGTGTAGTTGTCACATCGTGCTGCAGTACTGTGCAAACTTGGCCCCAACCCCCTCTTTTTTCTAGAACCCTTTCCCCCTCCCCTCCGTCTCCCTGCCATTCCTCTTCCCCCTCCCCTCAGCCTCCCCCCCCCCTCTCTCTTGCCCCTCATGCCTCTCCGCCTTAAATCCATCCCCCTCCCTCTCTCTCTCCTCGACACCCACCCCCTTGCCTCTGCACTATTCCCCCTGCATCTCTTCCCCCTCTTTAGTCCCCCCCCCCCGCTCCCCGTCGCCCTTCTCTCTCTCCATCCATCGGGCGTTGCGCCGGGAATGCGCCCGCGTGTTTTCCACCAATCGGCGCTAAAGAGTGAACTAAAGGGAGGCCACCGTCTCTCTCTCACTCTCAATGTGCTCCCTCCGCTGGCGCGAGGAGAGCATTTTTTGCGTATTATGTAATCAGTTCGTGTATGGATTCCTCTGACCTTGACCCCTCGCGATTGGCTCCTGGCTCGCGGTTGGGGTCCCGCGTCTATGAAACTCACACGTGTTTTTTCCCTGTGTTGCAGGGGTCAGTTGCCGATATGAGCACCCCCGGCACCAACTCTCCAGCAGGTAAGTTGAAAACCTCGCGTCCTGGGCCCATCTCGGTCTCTGTGTTGGCGCTTGCCGTTACCCCTCTCTCCTGTCCCTCTGCCCTCACTCTTGCCTTCTTTCTCTTTCTCTTCCCCACATTCTGTTTTTTCCTTCATCTCTCTCTCTCTCTCTCTCTCTCTCACTCCACTGTGTGTGCCGACCTGTGTGTGTGTGTGTGTGTGTGTGTGTGTGTGTGTGTGTGTGTGTGTGTGTGTGTGTGTGTGTGTGTGTGTGTGTGAGTTGGGCGTTCTAGTTGCTGCTGCGTCTTGTACAACGCTGCAACCAACTATTCGGCATGAACCCGCTTCCTGAAAGTGGGCTAACAGCTGAGAGGAGTGCAGGGTTTAGAGGTCTGAATGCAGTCTGCAGTCCCTTGCTATTTTCTCGTCGTCTGCTTTCTGTCGGGTTTCTCACGCTGGTGCTCCTAAAGTTTTGATTTTTCTAAACTTTTCCCTCGTAGGTGCCTTCCTTGACATTTTTAATGGTGAGAGCTTGGAGTCACGTGTCAACGTCAACAGTTTGGAAGTGAGAGCTGTGGGGTTGAAATAGTTTGTGTTGTGAGATTTGTCGATGATGTCTGGTGGGTTTTGTTTGGTGTAGCCTAAGTCTTGGTGTGTGTTTCGGAGAAGACAAAAGAGATCAGAAAACAGACACATGAAATGTCAGACG
>JAWQFJ010000764.1:75000-92500 GCA_034096865.1 Theodoxus fluviatilis | reverse complement strand
GTGCATTACTGGGAAGGGGAGAAAACACGGACGAGTAATCGAAGTAACAATACAGCATCATTCCATACAATACTGTATTCAAGCTTCTAGGGGGAAGAATTGGTACAGTTTCCTTTTTACATTACAGGACAGATATCTAAAGGAGGGATTTTAAAAGCATGTGATGTTATGTGCAGATAAATAAAAAGTAAAAAGCATTGTTAATAAGGAATTGCATCATTTAGAGCAGGTATAGAAAGCATTCTAGAAAATGATATTATTCTGTGAGATTGAGAGTGAGCAAATTTCACTTGCACACACATGCACGCATGCACGCACGTATACACACACACACACACACACACACACACACACACACACACACACACACACACACGTTATGAGAAACAGTATTGATCAAATACACTATGCCATCTCGTCATTCCTGCACAAAACTAAATCTACAGTTCCCCTCCACCTCACCCTCCCCCCCTCCTCCCCCTCCTCCCCCTCCTCCCCCTCCTCCCCACCTCCTCCCCCTCCTCCCCCTCCTCCCCCTCCTCCCCCTCCTTCTCCTTCTCCCCCTCCTTCTCCTCCTTCTCCTCATTCCCCTCCTCCCCATTCTCCTCCTCCTCCTCCCCCTCCTCCTTCTCCTCTCCTCCCTCCTCCTCCTCCTCCCCCTTCTCCTCCTCCTCCCCCTCCTCCCCCCTCTCCCTCTCCTCCTCCTCCTCCTCCTCCTCCTCCTCCTCCTCCCCTTCTTCTCCTCCTTCCTCCTCCTCTCCCCCTCCTCCCTCCTCCTCCTCCTCTCCCTCATTCTCCTCTCCCTCATCCTCCTCCTCCTTCTCCTCCTCCTCCTCCCCCTCCTCTTCTCCACCCCCCTCCTCCTCCTCCCCCTTCTCCTCCTCCTCCCCCTCCTCCTCCTTCCCCTCCTCCTCCGCCCCCTCCTCCTCCTCCTCCTCCCCCTCCTCTTCCTCCTTCCTCTCCTCCCCCTCCTTCCCTTTTTCCATCCCCGTTTGTGCTACCTTTCCATCTTCTCCCTTCCCCTTCATTGTTCTTGTATCATCTCTTATCATTTGTTTCTTGTTTCTCTGCACCAAGCCACCCTTCCTCACATCCAACCATCCCCAACTCCACTCCCCCACCCACCTGTCCCTGTGTTAGCCAGTTTTCTTTTTCCTCACTGAATCTATTTGACATGATGCATATTGATTTTTACGCTTCATTACAAACGGAAATATAGCCTCATGATTAAAGTCCCATCAGCGATGTATGCCATAAATTACACGCATGAGCATGTGAAATCTATAAGGAAGGGTACTTTTTACCAATTAGTTTACTTTTTTCCACATCACAATTTGAAATGTATGAAAAGCTGATCAGTTCCAGTGTTTGCAAAGAATTGCTTGCTTGAAGTACTCTATTACCTGCGCAATCACATCTTTAAATATAGTCTCAAGTGATGAACAGTCATTCTTATTGAGTTGGGGAAATGAGACGGACCTTTGCCTGCACTTACAGGTGTTTTGACATTCATTGTAATACTATTGCACTAATACAAGCCGTGCACAAGTGTGAATTAGCAAACGTTTAACATTCATTTGTAGAATATGAATGTTCAAAAAGGAAAGTTTCTTTTTTACTCAATACGATATTAATGGTTTGATGTATGATCCATTATTGGTGTTTTACGTTTGACGGAGAATCGTTCCCCATCATTACATAAATGCAAGTGGACGGTTTAGTACCTACATATAAAAGTAACAACAACAGCAACAACAACAACAACAACAACAAAATGTGCGTTGCACAGTACGCTATGGTTTCGTAATGTTTGAAAAGGTGCTTAAAAAATTTAATTCCAATATGGCTGACGTGCAAAAAAGAAGAATCATGACATTGTGTATATTCTACAAGCACCCATACACTTTGTGAATCTCTCAGAAAAGCACTCACTCAGCCAGGTAGGTCTGAAAGTTGTCGAATCAAATGCATGATATAGATAGCCGAACTACCTATATCAACTACTTTCAACTACTCAGCCAAACTTATTGATAAACCACAATACATCCGATGCAGTGAGCTAGGGAAACTACTCAAGTCTGTAGAAAATATGCCAAGGATGTGATCTGTATGTGTATGATAGGGAGAGGATAGGTGGACGGATGGATGGATGGATGGATGGACGGACGGACTACGGACGGACGGGCGGGCGGGCGGGCGGGCGGACGGATGGACGGACAGACGGACAGACGGACAGACGGATGGATGGATGGATGGATGGATGGAAGGAAGGATGGATGGATGGATGGAGGTTTACGGTCTGTCAGCCTCCGCAGGTTATATAAGGCCTTCATCACCACCTCCACCACTCCCTCCACCCACCCACTCCCCCCCTCAAAAAAAGAGTAGCTGGAATAAGACCAAGTCAAGAAACAACTTTCCTAGTTATTCGCCTACAACGAGTCGCATTGAGTCAGTTCTTACCCCCAGCCCACAGGGAAAGGAGGGATAATGAAATTGCATGTATTTTGTCATCATAGCCCTTGGAATGGTTGAATGAGTGTGGGTATAGCTGCTGCACAGTGGTTCTCTCCATTGAAAAGGCGAAATGATGTTCAACTCGAGGGTGAATAAGGACTGATTAATAAGTTGGTACCGTTTCAATAAAATGGGTGTTTCAGAACTTCCTGATGAAACTTATCTTAAAACATAACCAGCACTCCTGCTCAGTGCCGTGACTGCCGTTCCAAAGCAGTGCTTCAAGGGTGGAATGGGGATGAGAATGACGCGGTATACACAGGGGACATGTGAAAAAGGTTCAGCAGAGGAAATGGGAAGGTGTCGATAAATATGTGAAAGGATATTGGGGTAGGATTATGGGCCAGAATTGATTGAGAATGGGATGGAAGTTGGGTCAACCCCAGACCCAAACAGGCAGTGGCGAGATTGAGGATAGGGGCTGTTGAAAGGCGGACAAAGATACTGGGAAGGTCACAGATAAGACATGCACCCTCCATTGATAGGAACAGCATAATTCACACTGCACCTCGAAGCGAGTTTAGTATTCTCTGCACGTTACCAGCACAACCACAATATATAGAAACATAGCAACCTGTTTCCTAAGCCACCCCAGCGTTGTCTTTTAAACAAACCCCTCAGCTTCACTCCTTTATTCCCAGCTCCGAGTGAGCCACCTCCCGTTGCTGTTCGTAACGTAACATGCCAATGATTCGCAATCTGGCTTTTCATCAATGCATCGCTCAGACAAGCGTAACAAGAGATGTCTTTGCTGAGACGAGTTTTTCTTATTTGGAACATGCTCTGTTTGGTTTTGCTTCATCGAACACGCAATGAACCGCACTCCGCTGCACTGCGCCCCCCCTACCCCTCTCTCTCTCTCTCTCTCTCTCTCTCTCTCTCTCTCTCTCTATCTCTCTCTCTATCTCTCTCTATCTCTCTCTCTCTCTCTCGCTTCCGCTCTCGCTCTCGCTCTCGCTCTCTCTCTCTCGCGCTCTCTCTCTCTCTCTCTCTCTCTCTCTCTCTCTCTCTCTCTCTCTCTCTCTCTCTCTCTCTCTCTCTCTCTCTCTCTCTCTCTCTCTCGCTTACGCTCTCGCTCTCGCTATCGCTCTCTCTCTCTCTCTCTCTCTCTCTCTCTCTCTCTCTCTCTCGCTCTCGCTCTCGCTCTCTCTCCCCTCCCTCCCTCCCTTCCCTCCCTCCCTCCCTCCCTCCCTCCCCCTCCCTCCCTCCCTCCCTCCCTCCCTCCCTCCCTCCCTCCCTCCCTCCCTCCCTCTCTCTCTCTCTCTCTCTCTCTCTCTCCTCTCCTCTCTCTTCTCTCCTCCCTCTCTCTCTTCTCTCTTCTCTCTCTCTCTCTCTCTCTCCCTCTCCCTCCCTTCTTCTCTGTCTCTCTCTGTGTCTGTCTCTTTTTCTCTCTCTCTTTCTCTCTCCCTCTCTTTCTCTCTCTCTCTCTCACACACACACACACACGCACGCGCGCGCGCGCATACGCATATACACGCACACATAAACACACACATACACACACACACACACACACGCGCGCGCGCGCGCGCGCGCATACAAACAGAGGTCAGATCACTATTGAAATATCTTAATCTTTTCAAAAGTCCGTTTGCTTTATCCCATATCAGATCACAAGATGGACGGACTTTTGTCATTGACGACGTATCTGTATTCAAACAAAACTCGTAGACAGCTGCTGATGCTCAAGTGTGATGACTTTGATAGGAAAGGATTATGGCATTTGTTAGTCCTCGCTTGATAGGAACGACATAAGGCATCGTGTCAAATATCGCTCTAGTGAGGAGTTTTCCTTACAAAAGAGCCGATTCATGCAGGATACGTCAATTGATGAACACTTTTCCGGGACGTCTGATAGATTTGGAACTGGCTCTCGAGTCCAACTGCAAAAGATTCGGGGCTCGTATTGGCAATGATTGCAAACACGCGGATAAGCTTCGACGTTTTGAAGTAACAGCATTCACATTTTAATCGTGTCACATTGTATTTGTTTATTCTTTTAAAGGGTACTCTCTTAACAGTCATAGTATCTTGAAAGCACTCTGAACTATCTGACGTTCCAATTCGATCTGAAACGAAATAAAACATNNNTCTATTCTATTCACCCTCCTTCAAAAATCTCCTAGCAAATGACGTCACATTATTCGACGTCAAATGATAACGTCACAGATTTTGCAAAATGGAGTCTGTTGAATCGTTTTCATTGAAACACCAAAATGTAAAAAAAGTCACTTTCTTTTCAAACCTCGATTTTGAAAATTTGATAATATTGAATGGGACCTAACTTCCAGTCAGTGTGCAAAATCTCAAGGAAATCCGTCCAGTAGTTTTTGAGATATAGGCCGTGGAGACGGGACAGACAGACAGACAGACAGACAGATAAAGTCTGTAGGACCTCCAGTAAACCTGGAGGGATAAAGTCTGTAGGACCTCCAGTAAACCTGGAGGGATAATGTTATCACTTTTCTCTTACACACACACACACACACACACACACACACACACACACACACACACACACACACACGCACACACACACACACACACACGCACTCACGCGCAGACACAGGTAATAAAATAGTGATCTCTTGATTTTGAATCAGGTATGAAATCCTTCGATGCGGGCGCCTACATGGACAAGCTGATAAAGAAACGAAAGTCACCTGCTGAAACCCCGATCTACTATGTGACAATTGAAGACACATTCGATGGACCAAGCATGGGATTTTAAAAGGAGCCTACACCAGAAACGAGTTCGAACTGTGTCCACAAAAACTGAGTGAAATGAACTGTGTTAAGATCGTAAGTCTTCGAGAGGCAGTCATCCTGGGCTCCCAAAGCGGAGGACAAGGATACGTCAAGTGCAACTGTTCGGGTGCAAAGAAATGCCAGAACAATCGGTGCAAATGCTTCAAAGCAAAACTGAAGTGCAACAGTCGGTGTCACCAATCCTTGATTTGTGGAAACAAATGAACTGTTGACAGAAAGTTCTGTTTTAATGTACAATTTAGTTGTTAGAATTAATAAATTAAACTGATTTCATCATTATGTTCTTTAATTGAATGCCTTCAAATTAAGAGAGAGAGAGAGAGAGAGAGAGAGAGAGAGAGAGAGAGAGAGAGAGAGAGAGAGAGAGAGAGAGTATACAAAAGAATCATGAAACCAATTACGACCCCAGCCATTCAAAGTTTTACAGTAGGCTTATGTGCTGAAATGCTTTGAGTCTCACCAGAACCACAGATTGTGAGCGGTAGGCATTCTCCGATAATGCCTGACAGCCTATTTCAGTCAATCACCGATAATGCCTGAAAATGTGCAGTCATTTCCGAAATTGCCTGATCAAACCAGGGATTTACCGTGAATGCCTAAACTTTCAGGCATTCTCGGAGAATGCCTGATTTCCAGATTTGACTGTAACATATACACAGGCCCGATCCCACACATCCTCCAAGCCTACTGTCCTATTCCTCACTCCACCTCCGAAACACCCCCTACCCACCCCTACTCCAACCCCAATCGTATCCCTCTCCTTCGTCTCCGGTTCTTTAGCACGTAACCAAATTAGTCTTGACCGACTGAACTGGTCAATAATTTTACCTGTGTGTCACGCAGCACTTCCAAATCCCGAACCATCACTGCTCAATCCATTGAAAGATGAACAACAAATGCCTTTGCTGGGAATTATGTGTTGCACTTGGTTCTGCGTCTCGGAAAGTTTTCAGAGCTATGATTAGATGCAGTTCGAAATATGGCCGTTTACTCATATGCATTCGTGTTTGACTTCTTTCTTTTTCATGGCCTTCTTCCCCTCCCCCCCCCCCTCTCTCTCTCTCTCTCTCTCTCTCTCTCTCTCTCTCTCTTTGAGGGTCTGGCTGCTGGAGTGGTGAGTTATGAATAGCCACGGCTGCTGTTTGCCTCTTATTCACACCCCGTATTTGCCGTGCCCTCGCCTCGCCGATACGGCATGGACCTCTAGGAATGAGTATTTGATCACGTGACGTGTCCATGGTCAGGACTGCACTTCGTCACACGGACGCTTTTCCCCTTTGTCTTTTCCCCCCTTCTTTCTTTCTTTCTTTTTTCTTTCTCTCTCCTTCCTTTCTTCCTGACCCTTTTTATTGTTCTACATTCCAATGCAGGCTTTTGTGTGTTTCCTAAACGTCGCTCTCTTCCCTGTCTGTCTCCTCTTCCTCCTCTTTCTTTGCCTCATCTTGTTCCGTCTTATGCTCCCTCACTTCGACCTCGCCCTGGGCTGTTTTGATCTTCGTGTCTGGCGTGTTTTCAGCCACGCTAATGGGCACGGATGGGCAGTATCGGGTTGTCAGACAAAGAGGTCATTGATTGGCGCTGTTACGACATGCTGAAATTCAATTGCTTGAGAATCAGTCGGGACGCCCTCTCCATCCCGGATCGACAATTTCGGTCGAGTAGCGTGTTGCAACAGCACTTGAATCACAGGACAAAAACGGCGGCCGCGAAAAGGGAAACCCAGGAAGCAAATGGGTCAGATATTGACGTGCATGTATGCCCACCCACTGCCCAGCCTCCCACTCCCTGACAGTCGAACCTACTTCACCTGCGTGCCTGAAGGCCCCCAGTTCCGCCGCCGCTGCTTGCATGTGTTGACGTTTTTAACAACCCAAATACGTTTTATGGATGCTGCTGGGAAGGTATGGAGCCGTACTGGAATGGCCGACGGTAGCAGGTATCTGAGCCAGGGTCACGCTCATTGTCTCCTTTGGACGTTTGCAGTATTATGGGAAGAAGTACAAGAACGGAAGTGAAGGCCGGAAAAGCTTGTTCAGCTTACGCACGCATGCGCGTCTGTCGAATTTTGGCCCGATGCCTGGGACATGTAGGTAATCTGTATAGATGAGCTCGGCTGGCACTTTTCTTTTCTTTTCTTCTCGCAAATTTGCTTAAGCAATGACCTTTTATGCGTAGTTCGGTCAGAGTTTGTCATACTCACTCTTGATATTTGTAAAAAAATGTTTTCAAATCATTGTTCTGTCTTTCTACCTGGTTGCCCACCCGGATGTCCCGAATCGTTTGTCCGATGAAAGTTGTCATAATATTTGGACAAATGGAGATTTTCGGTTGGCGTGGTTTGTTTTCTGCACGTTGACTTAGTGCTTCCTCTGTCGACTTCTCCGTCCCCCTGTCTGTTTTCCCAAAACATCGGGAACACAGGAAGCAGCTAGAGACAGGTTTAGCCTCCTTCCTTCTTATTCTTTCTGCCCCCGATTCTCTCCTCTGTGTTACGCCTACCAGCTCTGCCTCCTCCCTCAGTCCCCTTTTCATTACGCTTCTGTCTCTACAGACCCCCTCCTCTTCAACATACCCCCCCCCCCACTTCCCTTCTTCAACACCCCCCTCCCCTTTCCTCATCACCACCACCACCTCACCTCTGACCGGGTCCTCACCCCCTGCATTTTTACCTGTGTTCCTCCCGGCTGCAAATCCCTCTTTGGCCCCTGCTTGGTTGACCCGACCTCCCCCAGACCCCGACTTGCAAACAGGGCAAGCCTCTCCCCTCCATAGACAAACGTTTGTGCCCCATATCACACAGGCAGCGATTGAGCCGACAGTGCAAAGGGTGACAGAAATAGGACCCGACCTTGCTCCGCCGAGCGAGGCCCGCAAGTGGCCAAATAGGCTTTGCCCATTACATTCCTCCACCCATTTCTGGCGAGAAGCTGTCAAAAAGCTGTGATGGGATTCTCTCTCTCTCTCTCTCTCTCTCTCTCTCTCTCTCTCTCTCTCTCTCTCTCTCTATCTATCTATCTCTCTCTCCCTCTCTCTCTCTCTCTCTCTCTCTCTCTCTCTCTCCCCTCTCTCTCCTCACTCTCTCTGTGTATCTCACTCTTTTTCGCAAGATGAGAGCGAAAATAGGGAAGTGAAGGGAGAGGGAAGGGAAGAGCTGAGAAATTACAGGAGCAGGTTTTTTTTTTCTTGTAACTGTGGAGCGTCCCAAGAAGCTGCAGGGGAGAGAGGAATGTGGTAAGGCATCAGTGGCTTATCACGATAACGACAACTGGGACTACGCCTTCGTAGGAGTAAAGGTCGAATCGGTTGAAGACGGTTCTTTTCAAAATGTGCCTCTTTCTTGGTGGTCTGGTGGCCCAGTGGAGACCAGCAGCACTCCATGACCTTGAGCTTTCAGGGGACAGCGGAGGACGTTGCGTGAGAGGAGCTTCCTCCACAGAGCAATAGAAGCCTGCGTCACCAGTTCACCCCATTCCTGGACTTGGGAAGGATGATGGCGAACACTGTTTGCCCTCATGGGGGTCGCAGACAGGGCATCCCTGTGGCTGTTTGTCCTTGATTTCCCCGTCCTCCTCGGGGAGGCAGAAAGATGGTTGACCAACTTGTTGCCGTGGAAAGGAATGGTTAGGTGTCTACGGAGCTTGGACATGTCAGCATGGTCAGACAGGCCATGCAGTGTCTATCAGAGCGCGGACGTGACTGATGGGTCTTCTCGTGGTCTCCAAGCCTTTGCCGCAAAAAAGTGTTGCAGTAATATGTTCATCGGCATAGCAACGTTCTGCACCCTCGCGTGCATAAATACGTACACGTACGCACACACAGGCTTTCACGCGTACACCACCTGTTTTTCTGTTTTCTCTCCTTCTCTGTGCCTCTCTGTGCCTCTCTGTGCCTCTCTGTGCCTCTCTGTGCCTCTCTCTCTCTCTCTCTCTGTGCCTCTCTTTCTCTGTGCCTCTTTTTCTCTGTGCCTCTCTCTCTCTCTCTGCCTCTCTCTTTCTCTGTGCCTCTCTCTCTCTCTCTCTCTGCCTCCTCTCTCTCTCTCTCTCTCCGTCTCTCTCTATCTCTCTCTCTCTCTCTCTCTCTCTCTCCGTGTGCCTCTCTCTCTCTTTTTTTCTCTTTCACACACGCACGCACACTGACACACACACACACACATACACACACACACACACACGCACACAGACATTCACACGCATGCACACACACATACACACAAACACATACACACACATGCACACACACACACACACACACACACTCACACACACACACACACACACATACACACACAATTTGTGCAAATGTATTCAGCTTTCGACCAAGATCACCTCTGTTTGTATCATCTCGTAATCCAACCTCCTCCCGCCTTCTCTACCCTGGAGCGCTTCCTTGTCTGCATCTTCACCCCCCAGAAGTTTGATTCAGCCTCATCTTTCCGCTCCCACCCCTTATACGCAGTACTTCAGTACCTAAGTGCGTGAACGCTTCTTCTTGCTCCATGCTTATCACAAGTGTGCCACAGTGGCCGTTCAAACGGTGATCGATCAGTCACGTTTGGGGAGTTCAGACTGTCGAAAGAGCTTGAGAAAGATATAGCGGCCAAGGTTACGTCGCCTGAATCATCTTAATGCAGCTGTTGACTCGTCTTTGTCATGAGCGTCCCTCGATCGCCTTTGATGACGCCGCGGGTGTCTATCAGCAGAGTTCTCACTGCGTCCACACTGCTTCCGAGTGTGTGCTTCCAGAACTGGTCCCACCAGCTTCACTCTGTGTAATCACCGACGACTGCATAAAACGCCTTTTATGATCAAGCCTGACGGTCGCCGATACAGGTGTCAAGAGTCAAGTGCTGGCACAGTACTCCACGCTGCTGGAATTCGTCCTCGCAATTAGAAACAGGATGCGTGCATAGAGAAACGAAGGAGACATAATCAGTTTAGAAATGAATAGAAAATTAATCTCACATGTACAACACAAATTTGACATGAGAGATTGTTGTTCTATAGGAAGTGTTTATGCTGTCAGACGACTGGAGAAAGACAGACAGAGAGAGAGAGAGAGAGAGAGAGAGAGAGAGAGAGAGAGAGAGAGAGAGAGAGAACTGAACTGAACTGAATTGGTTTATTGAGGCCATCGGCCCATTGCATAAATCAATGTGAAATATCCATATTCAGCTGAGAAATATGCTGAATAGATAATGAACGTAAATCAATACACATATTACTGCCTCAAAGAGAAACAGACAGACAGACAGACAGACAGTCAGATAGACAGTCAGATAGACAGACAGACAGACACACAGACACACAGATAGACAGACAGAGACAGACAGAGACAGAGAGAGAAAGAGAAAGACAGAGAGAGAGAGAAAGAGAAAGAAAGAGAGAGAGAGCATGTAAATTATCGAAATGTAGACAACGTCACTACGACCTCCCAAGGCCATTTTCTGATGACTGCTTCCATTGTCTCGGGGCCTCGGGGCCATCCCCTTGCACTTCATTGCCGTGCGCATCTGTCGAGGCACGCTTCAAGCGAATTTAGCAAATGATGATGATGTAAAATGGTTGAAAAATCAATATGTCCCCATTGATTAGTTTTGTATTGTTCCTTGTGCAAAGCATGTCGATCGGACATTTTCACTCGATACAATGGAGGCGGGGCCAGATGGTGGCGAGGACGGCTGACGGCGAGAGAGGGCATTCAGAACGACCCAGGACCTGCGCGCGGAGGCAAACTGTCATAAAGTAGCTAGGAGCACAGACAGACGGCTGACAACTCTCCTGTTCATGTCTCGACCGACATGGCAGGTCAGTGACGTAGTTTTGCTTCGACCTTGACATTGCCAGGTCGCAGTGACCCAGCCACGGTGCTGCGTGCAAGTTCCTGTACCTAAAATGCAACGCTCTTCAACCCATCCCCACCCTCATCCATTCCATCCCCTCGTCCTCCTCCCCCCTACAACCTCTCGCGGCCCCCCCCCCCCCCCCCCCCCCCCCCGTTCCCTTCGTTGCTGATCGTGGCCAGCTCTTGGATTTTTTGTCACGCAGCCATTCTCACGGCTGTCGCCTGTCTCGCGTGGCTGACTTGTTGTTTCTCTCATGAAGTCAGCCAAGCGCGGGGATGTAATGACCTGCGATGACCCTCAAACCACCCTTCAGATGTTGTCTCAAAAAATACTTCAACATTTCTCGCCTCGGCGTCGTGTTTTTGCTATTACGGAGGGAGGGAGGGAGGGAGGGAGGGAGAGGGAGAGAGAGAGAGAGAGAGAGAGAGAGAGAGAGAGAGAGAGAGAGAGAGAGAGAAGAGAGAGAGAGAGAGAGAGAAAAGAGAGAGAGAGAGAGAGAGAGAGGGGAAGAGAGAGAGAGTCAAATTATCTGTGTGTGTATGTGTGCGTACGTGCGTGCATGTGTGTGCGTGTGTGTGTGCGTGTGTGTGTGTGTGTGTGTGTGTGTGTGTAGCCTCTGTGTGTATGTGTGAGATTGTGTGGGCGCCTGCGAGCTTACGCATGTTTAAGTATAATCGTGGTATTTTGAAGTTTTCTGTTTGCCAGCTTGCTTGTTTTGTATTTGTGAATATGTTGCCCAGTGCGTGGATGGAAATGCATGCACGTTTACGTGGATACGTAGATGTGGGTGCTTTTTCGCATGCATGCATGGGTATGTATGTCATAATTATACGTGCAGTTCTCTAAACATGATCTAATGTGTAGGTTTGATTCGTCATAACCACTGTTGGGTTAATAGCTAGAAACAATCAATTTCAGGAAGAAAACTTCCAACTTCCCGTGAGACATGGACAGTTGAGGAGTCGTGAACGTGCGTGCTCGCAAGGCATATGTTTATGCGCAGTGAAAAGCTTCTCACTGTAGTTTGTTCATTTTTTAATTTTGCAGTAGATGGGGTTGGACATATATAAGTCAGAAAAACTGCAAGACCATACACTCAAGTGGAGACTTGAAGATAGCCAGCTCGTGACGGTTGACAGTTGGGCCAACCTTAAGCAATAATCGTTGCGTAAACGATAATGGAGATGAAAAAATTTCAAGATATGACTTCAAGACGGTTTAAAGAAAGAGAGGGGAAAAACAGAAAAAGAGCATCATGCCAGGATCAGAGGCGAAAAAATGGATGGACTTCCATTTAGTTCTCTGCATGATGAAAGAGTGGGTTTCGCGCTCCGCCAGACACATCAGCAAGGCGCTCCGGGAAGGAGGAGTGGAAGTGCAGCTCCGGAATGGAGACTGGGCCGCCCTGCACCTCCGATAATGATGTCATCTGAAATCTCCCGCCTCCCCGCTAGCTCCGTGCAAGCGGCGTCTGATTAAAACTGGGGCTGAGATGGGCAGCAGGTGTAGCGAAGGCATCCCCGGGCCTTTATCAACCTCAGCCATAGTCCTCCAGCTCGAAAACTTCTCCCCAGAGCCTTCCTCCCTCCCGCCTGAATTTTGAGACCCCCGACTCTTCCCCAGCACCTCGCCTGGAATTTCAAGTTGCTGAACCGAGCGGCAGAAGTGGTATCCTCTAATTGGGAATTATGCGTCGTGAGAAGTGGGTTTTTCTTGTTCATGCTTCGTAGAAGAGTACTTGGGTCTGTTTTTGTGTAGTTGATGGAATTACGCTGGGGGCAAACGTCTGTTGCGCTTAGCTCCCTTTGATGTTGCTCCTTACTTCGCCATTCGTCTGTAAGTAAACGAAGCAAATGTCAGATTAGCTGTCGTAACTGTGATCCAAATGGGAGAGAGAGAGAGAGAGAGAGACAGACAGACAGACAGACAGACAGACAGACAGACAGACAGACAGACAGACAGACAGACAGACAGACAGACAGACAGACAGACAGACAGACAGACAGACAGACAGACAGACAGACAGACAGACAGACAGACAGGGAGACAGACAGACAGGCAGACAGACAAAGAGAGACACACAGAGATAAACAGACAGAGACAGAGAAACAGATAGATAGATAGAGAGAGAGAGAGAGAGAGAGAGAGGGGGGGGGATGACGCAGAGGCAGACAAACACAGCCAGAAATCCTACTAAGTTGATATCCTTTGTGGTATTCCATTCAACTGGTTCTCAGTAATTATTCAATTTTTGTACCACAAGTCCAGTTACAAAAGCGAATTGAGCACTGGCTTTATTAGGAGCTGTGTCCACTCTGCTTTCCTGTCATTTGTTCATCTTTTCGTCTATCATTTATCTGTGAATAGAGTCAACATTGTTGTCAACAGTCGCATCCATTGATGAATAATTGTCGACTTTGTCTGGTCCTGCAGACATCGTTTGCGACGGTGAATGATGTATTGTCTATTGAAGCAACATTTTAATCCTGGTCTCATCAGTGCATTTTGTGGAAAAGTCTTGGAGCATTAATCTTATCATTGCTGCCTTCTCATACTGCCCCTTGTGGGGTGGGGATAGGAAGAGGCTCTCCCCCTACGCGATTTGTATAAGTCGATAAACTGGGGAGTTCGAGACAACCTAGTCTTTCTCCAACCATCTGTAGTGGTTGTCATGGGTGGTGTAGCCTACAGGGGCAGATATGGTGTAAAACTGTGTGTTTTGATCGTAGACGTTGGCATTTGCAGTGATAATACTGCGCATGATGTAATTAACGAGAAACCGTAAAGCAATACACCATTCTTTCTTCACAGTCTCTCTCATGGCTGCGAGAAGAGGGACAACTCTCCTGTCTCGAGGTGCTCTATCTTCCATCTCGGAAGCTCCCTTCAGTTTACAACTCGGGATCTCGACTGTCGAGACTTGTTTGAAATCGAAATCTGCCGTCCCGGAATTTGCAGTCGAAATTCCGTCGGCATCTGTTCCTGAGACAGTGTGAGGCCCTGACGGGAGCTTTGCTGATGACGCTGTGATCGTGGGATTGCTGGGGGAGTGCACCAATGATGAATCACTCCGAAATCCTAGAATCCCGGCCTACTTTGGTCGATAAGCGCGCCCTTACAAAAAGTGCAAAATTCAGCCCCGCTTTGTGTGTATAAAGGAAGGGAAGAGTACGCATTGTTTCCCAAAGCGTTGATAATCCGAGTCTCTGGGTAGGTCGTTCAGGGACAGATACAAGAGAGAGAGAGAGAGGGGGGTGGGGAGGGAATTTGTATTTTGCGACATTGGGATGGGTGGGTGGGGGCAGAGAGAGACAGAGAATGTCAATGAAAAAAGTCAATGCGTCTACACGTTTTAGATATGACTAACCCCACTATTTGGAAACGGATATATCAGGCTCATTGCGTGATCGTTATACCAATAACTGGAGCTCAAGGTAATCGGAGCAAAAGTTGAAGCTATTTTGTCTTCAAATGCGCTCTTTTTGACTTCGGGCTGATCCGGAGCTTCTGACAAGGCACGCGGAGTATCCGTGAGAAAGGCATCTTTGCCTGGACCAAGGGTCCCCCCATTTCCAGGAATTTCTCTCCTGCCCGTCGTTGGGAGTGGGAAAAATAATCGAAATGCAAACCCACACTTTGACACCGGACTTGGCTGCCTGTTCATGTCGATTCGTCCTTCGCTCAGACAATGCTCATCTGTGCGTCGACTCCGTGCTGTGCGTGCGTGCGTGCGTGCGTGTGTATGGGTGTGTGTGTTTGTATGTGTGTGTGTGTGTGTGAGTGTGTGTGTGTGTGTCTTTGCCTGTGTGTGTGAGTGTTTTCGTGCGTGTGTGTGTGTGTGTGTGTGTGTGTGTGTGTGTGTGTGTGTGTGTGTGTGTTTGCGTGCGTGTGTGTGTGTGTGTGTGTTTGTGTGTGTGTGTGTGTGTGTGTGTGTCTTTGTCTGTGTGTGTGAGTGTTTTCGTGCGTGTGTGTGTGTGTGTGCGCGCGTGTGTGTATGTGTGTGAGTGTGCGCATGCGCACGCACAGTTTGTGTTTTTGTACATATTTAGTTGCGAATGATTTACGACAAAGTGTGTGTAAAGGTTGTCCTATATGTACAGCAAGCACGTTTACGAAAAGTCGCTGTGGTCCATTCCGACGTTGACTGCGTTGTCAGTTTTTCTGGTCGGCATGCCGAAAGCTGTTGTAAAGAACATATACACCGATCTGTTTGTTGTCCTGCTTTGGAAACCTGCTTCGCTTTTTCTACACGAGAATAACACAGAAGAACCAGACGGAACATGTATCGCTTTCGGATTGTTCTACATCTTCAATGGAGCGGCACGAACAGCGAAGTACAACAGTGTCTGTATCAGATTCGAAATGGCTGAAGTTCAACGTGAGCTGTGTTGTGTTCACGAGAATCACATTTGTTGGGATATTTTGAATTTGCATGAAGCAGTATAAATAGATACTCGGAATATAAGACGAAGCAGGAAAGTCTTCCATTAGATTTTAAAATGAGGACGGGTTACGAATTAAAATTATCATGATGCTTCTACCCCTAAGCGGAGTTCGTGTGGAAAGTTAATGTTGTGTATTTCGTTGTTGTGGCCACGTTGGTCTGTAGTATGTCAACGTTTTCACACCTGGGTGTCGTTCGTTGCACGTACACTTGGAATCACCAAGGTTTCCGAGTCACCTCATGCAGTATATTTCAATTGTGATTGTATCAGTAGTAAATAATGTCTCAGTTTCTTGTCTTGCAATGATTCGTAGCCATGAGCACTATATGCTTATTTTGTCCATTACTGGCACCCTGGCATCTACTTCTTAACTTAACCGTGCCATTTTTGTTCATATGAGGAAGGGTTGCTGGCATTTCAACCACATGTACACAGACGTGCAATTGCAGTTCAACCACATGTACACAGACGTGCAATTGCATTTCAACCACATGTACACATACGTGCAATTACCTGTATACGGACACTGCACGTCAACAGTTTTCACTCTCGCACGCATGCGCCTTCAGGCGTTACGAACGCGCGTGCTCGCACACACAAACATACACACATAAGCATACATACACATACACGCACATACACATACTCACACAAACATACATACACACACATACACACATACATATATTCACACACATACACATACATACACATACAGACACATGTGTACGACCAAGAAGGATGGAACTGCATTGTGCAGGAAAGCTGGTGACGTCACATTTTATGTCTTTCAGACCAGGCTACGCTGCCGTGGGCGCAGCACCGACCACGACCCAAGGTCGGTCGGGAGGGACTCCACAACTCCTACACCCACTTAGACATGGGTAGGACATCGCCTCCCCCTTTCCCCTCTCATTCTCCCGTCACCCACTGCAACACCTCCATCACCTACAACTCCTCCACCTACCCGGATCATCATCACCATCACCCAATCCTATTTTCTATCCATACTTTATATCGGTAACACCTTAATCTCCACTGCTATATAGCAGTGTTGCTTCTGAAGCAAATCAACATCAAGATCTGGGCCCGTATTCACAACGGCGATTTATCGGCGATTTATTTTAACTCCGATTTATCTCTAAACTCAGACGATTCCAACTGCCTGTTCCGCTCTCCCTTGGCTGGAAACCAGTATACATAGCAAAGCGCAACCTAGGATCCTCTGACGAGCGTACCTTATCTAACCGATCAAGATAACGCGGGGCTAGGGGATAAATCGAGTGTTAAAAAGATAAATCGCCGTTGTGAATACGGGCCCTGGTCTTTTCAATACAGCCCTACTATCATATCGCCAAGCCCTGATCCAAACGAATATTTCTGCGTCACCCGATTCCAGCATCATCCCAAGTCCTTGCCCACACCACCTGTCAGCCAGGACTCATAGACCATGTCCGCCTCGCTTCCCTTTTCCATGTTAGCGACATCTTACAACGCCACACCAGACCATCAAGGCACTTCAGACCAGACGTACGATTTCCCCGCCCCCACCTACACTACCCTGTCCAGCTTCATTAATTTTGAACAGATCCCTGGACCGACAGTTGCTGTCTATGATTTCGCCGTCGAGTCCCACGGCACCTGTGCTGCATGTCTTTTGTTACCCTGTCTCCATTGCCGGCACTTTATCACTGTCCCCAAAGAAACCACCCATGAGGTCTTTGCAGAGACCGTGCAAGGCTTCCAGGTCGTCCAGTTGCTAATATAAGCTTCCCATCCAACAGTGCCTTTCCTACACTGGTTCATCAACACCCACCCAGTGTGTCGCGTTTTGCCTCTGTTTTACTCTTGTGCCATTCCGTGAACATCCGTTCTACCCTCCTCCTCTCCCCTCGAGTCCTCCAGCAGCCCCCTTAGAACGCCTTGT
>JAWQFJ010000764.1:50000-65000 GCA_034096865.1 Theodoxus fluviatilis | reverse complement strand
ACTGACCTTGGTGTCCAGCTGTCGCCGTAGGGGAAACGTGCTGCATCGGTATCGACAGTTCGCCATCCCTAGGAGAGCATCACTCAAATACATGTCATTGTCTCTCATCTCCAGCACGCCGGAGCCACCACCTGCACCTTTCATTTATGTCTCATTATGAGCTAATGGTACATGTGTGAGAATGGTAAGGAAGGGGGCGAGGGAGGGGTGGGGTGGGTGGGGGTGAGACAAAGACAGACAGACAGACAGACAGACAGACAGACAGACATATTTTTGAGATCATCTTCACTTTGACCGACAACCCAGAGAGAGAGAGAGAGAGAGAGAGAGAGAGAGAGGGATTAATTTGGCATTGACATTTCATTGTTTATAGGCCGACCACCCTTTACGCGAGCGAGCGAGCAAGAGAGAGAGAGAGAGAGAGAGAGAGAGAGAGAGAGAGAGAGAGAATAAATATCATGAACCAGCAAACTGCCTGCCTTACACTTAGCCCTGCAAACAAAATACAAAGATACGATGCAACGTTAATACCTCATTTCATACACACATGCGCGCACGCACAAAATTGCATTGGTGTCATCAATATAATATACTGCGGCTGACATGGTGGACACATCGAAGGGTTAAAGGATTTACTTTGGGCTTTTGATACAGATTGAGCCGTCACGACTGTAGCCAGTAGTAATAGGGGACATTTGAGTCAATTTTGTCACGAGTTACTGGCTTTTCCTCAGGAAACGTAGAACACGTGGCGATGTCTATTTCAGTGTCTCAGTGCAGTTTTCAGAGACAGTATTAAAAAAAACATGTATAAATTATCTAAGTAGTTTATTAATTATAAAGACCTGCGCGAACTGTGTCGTTCGCATCTGTTTCTTGGGCTTGTGTCATGTGGATCACCTGCGTGTGATATGAATGATCGCAGATTTTATGACATGGAAGACATCCGTTCTCAAAACAATGTATTAAAAATCTGTATGGTAATAGAAAAAATTGACACCGGTCGTGAAATAATCTGTTTTTGTAGTATTTTGCTAAACGAATTTATGTCAGTTTTGTTTATCCGGCAACATTTTTTAAGGTTTTGTTTTTATTCGTAAACATTCAAATGTATCGCGTGGTGCTAGAGCAATCTCCGTTTGAAATAACCGGGAAAAACGATTAAATGGCCAATGTCCGTGTCCTCATGGAAAAGAAGTGCACTTTCTGTATGAGTGATCGTCTTGCGTTTTTACGACAATATTGAAGTAAATGAGCATACGTGAAGCTATTATTTACTGATTTTTGATGTGATGACTATCTGCAAACGTTGAGAAGGGGGCGTAACTTTTTCAAGTCCATTGGCTGAACTGATGACAGAATCACGTCATACCGGAAGTTAACTTATGGAAGTTTAAATGTTCAATGTAGGCGACTTCGTAATTTCCAAGTGGATTCAAGTTTAGATCTGCATTAAAATGGCAATGAAAGTTCACGAAATTAATCAAAGTCTATGTCAAATGGTACCCACGATACACACAGGATGTGATGTAACTTACCAGTCCTGCAAAAACACACACACGGCAGCCGCCGCACGATACTGCATAATAATTAGAGTTAATGACGTGACAACGATACCAGCAGTTACCATTTTTGGCTGGTTGAGCTCGCCCCTGGCTGAACTACAGGAGAAGGCCCCCAAAAAACCAGCAGCCACGGGTTACATCTAATGAGAGAATTCTCGAGCAGCTGTTGTCCTATGCTAATATGAAAGTAAAACGCCGAGTTGCCTTGGTGCAAGTTTCATTTTTTTAAATACATCTACAAAAGACTAATCTTTCATTCTGTATGTTTTTTAAATTCTAACTCTTAAAAAAACCCACTCACATTCATTTCTGTCTCAGTATGTCACAGAAACTGTTTACGTTTCCACGCAAAAAAACTGAATAGCAGGACGGCGCGACAGTCACCATCTGCCGCGGGAGGACGCATCAGGCGAGCGCACCAGCGCGCTCTGACCCTTCCAGATGCGCTGCCCCCAGCTCCCTGGGGGCTTGCACTGGGCAACACGCGGCAGCAGAGGCGCTCACTTTACCCAACGGCCAACACCGGTGGCTGTTTCGTTTGGGTAGAGACGGATGGATGGATGGATAGTGTTTTACGGCCTATCAGCCTTTGCAGGCTATGTAAGGCCAGTAAGCACAAAAATCACTAGAACAGTTTAGAGTAAACGTAAGGCCAGTCACGATGTTCCTAGTTATTCGCCTCTTACGAATCGCGTAGGGAGACGCAGTGGGTCGATTCTTACCCCAAACCCACAGGGGGATTTGGGAAGAGATAAACATCTGTAAATGACGGCATTGATCGTTCACTGGCTGTTTTTGATAACTAGTATGTTGTAGGATGCATGCAAGGAGAGAGTGTATAAAGCTTCGCGCAGCGCTTGGAAGTTTTTTATATTTTAAAAAAACTTTTATAAAACTATACAGATCGACATGCACCTTCTTCATTAAATTGCATCGCGTGAAACTTTACCCAAGGTCTCGCAATTAATGTGCGAAAAAGCACCTGTGACACGCGATGCATGTGTGACAAAGAGGAAATCCTCCTCTACTGCATTATTCGCTCTCATTTTTGTCGATCTCATGCCATGTAACTTATTCTTTCTCTCTCTCTCTCTCTCTCTCTCTCTCTCTCTCTCTCTCTCTCTCTCTCTCTCTCTCTCCTCTTACCCCCCTCTCCTCTTTCACCGGAAGAGAGAACTTCCGTCCTTTGTCTGAAAGTCCCCCGGAAGTAAACCCTTCCGTTTCTGTTCCCGCTTTGTTCCTACTCTTGTCCATCCCGATAAATAGAGGCTGCAGTGCTTGCTTAGGGAGACCCCATCCCATCTGGGAGAGAGACCACTGCCACCAGGTCTTGGGTTGGTCCAGGCCATTATCATCAGGCCTCGGACCAGCCAGGAGCTCCTGTACCCAAGGGTGAATAAAGTTGTGGAAAGCAAGTACGATTTGTCTCATACCTGCGTCCTGCTACCATCATGCTTCGTACCACCCCATCACCCATGCATCTACTTGTATAATGTTTGAAAGAATCGACAACATATGTTAGGTGAGCTATGCGCATATGTTGCTGCAGCGGCGATGACATCCTGAGTTTGAAACGAACTCGTGTGTGGCGACACCACGCCTGACCCAGTAACACAGTATCGCTGTACTCCCTGTGAGCAGGGCGGCACACATTTCATCAAGCCAGCCATCGCTGTGTGTGTGTGTGTGTGTGTGTGTGTGTGTGTGTGTGTGTGCATGTGTGTGTGTGTGTGTGTGTGTGTGTGCGCGTGTGTTTGTGTGTGTTGGAACGCAGTCACTTAATAGTATGTCTCCGCAGTGCACTTTCACGTAGTATGATACACGAATATTACTGTATGCCAAGGTTGTTGCACACGGTGGCACACAGACATGTTTTCCCGCAACTTATGTATCCAAGATACATGTTACCTCGTGTGCAAGTAGTTGTATCAAGGAAAACTAGTTTTTCATGTAGACAATATCGCAAGTGTTTCGAGATTAGAATATGCTGTAAATTTGTGTGTTTCACTAATTTAAGATTTGCCAGAGAGCCAATAGGAATGCTCCTGGAAAAATGGAAGACAGCGATTTGGATTTCGCCGTTACTGCCAAAGGCCGAGATTACTTACATTTGATAATAGATGGAGTCAATTGAATTGTCTTGTTGAGTCAAGTATTACCGGCCACAAACACCCTATAAACTGCATGAGTGAAACAAAAATATACCTGTATCGGGAGGTTGAAGCGGTGGGG
The DNA here is from genome assembly GCA_034096865.1 of Theodoxus fluviatilis. Classification (NCBI taxonomy): domain Eukaryota; kingdom Metazoa; phylum Mollusca; class Gastropoda; order Cycloneritida; family Neritidae; genus Theodoxus; species Theodoxus fluviatilis. The sequence goes on along the minus strand of JAWQFJ010000764.1, from coordinate 61,203 downwards.
TTTTATTTAGTTGAGTTTTTTCGCCGTGAGCGAAAGCCTTTAGTATTTCGAATTGGTAGCTTTTTTGTCTTTCCGATACAATAATGAGTGTGTGAATCCGTCTCGACTCAAATTTGGCGTAGTGCTAGTACACCGTTAGACGTTTGTAATGACAGAATACTATGCTAAAACTTGTGTTTTGACAAGTGATTCACGTGAGAACCTAAACCAGGTGAGTCTCTTGAAAAGGTAGGCATTTTTCCGCCTCAAAAGACAATGGTAGTGCCGTGCTTGATTAGCCTTATCCAGATTGGCGCCCAAAATGTTCGTCACTATCATTCCGGCAATATAAACCTAGATGTGGCCGCTGTGGATAAAAACAAAGGACTGAGAGGAAGCCTGGCCTTCGTGTCACACAAATGACAGAAAAGAAAAAAGACAAATCTTCATGAATAGTGATCTTTCTTGACAAAGAGTTGTTTTCAGTTGAATGCCTTTCGTTAGCAGTACACCCGGTGTGTTGTGTCTAGCTAGTAGTCTACTGTCTCCAGCATTCTCTTACCAACGGCATTAGACAAATACAGTTTCTTTCCTTCTTTCTTTCTTGTTGTCCACTTTACTTCTTATTTATTTCTCACACACCGCCTCGTTATGAAGCCCCTCAACCATCATCTCTCTCACTGACTGCTCTCTCTCTCTCTCTCTCTCTCTCTCTCTCTCTCTGTGTCTGTCTCACTGACTGCTCTCTCTCTCTCTGTCTCACTGACTGCTCTCTCTCTCTCTCTCTGTCTCACTGACTGCTCTCTCTCTCTCTGTATCTCACTGACTTCTCTCTTTCACACTGACTTCTCTCTCTCTCTCACTGACTTCTCTCTCTCACTGACTTTTCTCTCTCTCTCTCTCGCTGACTTCTCTCTCTCTCTCTCACTGACTGCTCACTCTCTCTCTCTCACTGACTGCTCACTCGCTCTCTCTCTCACTGATCTATCTCTCTGTCTCACTGACCTCTCTCTCTCTCACTGACTTCTCTCTCTCTCTCTCTCCCTCTCTCTCTCTCTCACACACACACACACACACACTGACTGCTCTCTCTCTCGCTCTCTCTCGCTCGCTCGCTCTCTCTCTCACTGACCTCTCTCTCTCTCTCTCTCTCTCTCTCTCTCTCTTTATCTCTTCTCTCTCTCTCTCTCTCTCTCTCTCTCCCCTCTCCCCTCCTCCTTTTCGTCTCATTCTTTTCGTCTCCTCCTTTTCGTTCTCTTCCTCCTTTTCGTCGTCGTCCTCCTCCTCCTCCTTCTCCCATTTCTTTTATCTTTTCACGTTTTGGATCGAGGGACCGAAAAGAGGGTTTTCGTTAAAGGAGGAGAAAATTCCTCTGCTCTCTACCGATGCTCCAGCACGGGGCCATTAACACTTCCAGCGCCTCTCTCCTTGGTGCCCTGCACCTGGCAGCTCTGGCCTGAGGAGCGCTGCACCCATCGGGCGCCGCTCAGCTCCTTGTCATTAATTACGCCCTGCACGAGTGGGGTCTGGGCGCCGTCTCTGATCTTGCCAGGAGGGCCGGGCAGAGGAGGAGCTGAGACACCGCTCCGGCACATCTCTTGGAGCCCTGGAACCTTGGCAGGCAGGCAGGCCGCAGGCCAAGAGAGGTGCCAGGAAAAACCTGCCGGGCTGCGCTCGCACGCGTCCAATGTTTGCTTTTGAAATGGAAGCCCGCAAGTCCCCGAGTTGAGAAGTCAGTCGCCAGAGAAACCGGCCGAGGCCTGTGGATAGAAAAGAGGAAAGTCCGATCGTTAAAGGAGAAAAATGTCCATGTTTGACAGGAAACGCCATCTTCTGATATCGTAGATAGCTTTGGACCTTGCTCCTCAAGGTTGTAGAATCGAAATGATCTGTAGTCGTGCGTACGTGCAAGTTGAAGTAAGGCATTTAGTTGGTCGATTGGGTCTTTCGCATGAGATCCTTTTTAATGGGAGAATGAACAGTTTGGAGTATATAGGGGAAAAAAGTATTTTCCTTGCTGGGGAAAAGTTGATGGTTAGAATGTATACTGCTTGAACAGCTTGTGATACACTTGTCTGTGCGCAACTCTGTAAATACGTGAAACAACCACCAACAACTGTCATGTCCATTGATACGTGAAACAACCACCAACAACTGTCATGTCCATTGATACGTGAAACAACCACCAACAACTGTCATGTCCATTGATACGTGAAACAACCACCAACAACTGTCATGTCCATTGATACGTGAAACAACCACCAACAACTGTCATGTCCATTGATACGTGAAACAGCCACCAACAACTGTCATGTCCATTGATACGTGAAACAGCCACCAACAACTGTCATGTCCACTGATACGTGCTCTCGTTCTAAACGGCTCTGCCCAAAAAAAAAATAGAATTTCGTAAATGATGATTATGACATAGTAAAACTAATCATCTGCAACTGCCATGCAAAAAAAAGAAGTATCACTATACGTGTTTTTGAGCTCTGCAAATTCAATATGACACCTTTCTTTTCAACTTGTCATTTAAAAGTCCCAACTTTCTCGGCAAGATTAAAAAAGTCACATCACGCAAAAATATTGTCATTGCAAAGCCCATTCCGTCTGGGCGTGGTAAAAAGTCACACTATTCTACAAAGGCTGATGTGGAGTGCAATAAGCGCCTCCGGCCTAATGTTACTCTAAAACAAATTTTATTACTGTCATGTAAAAGCCTCATTCTTTTCGATGAGACAATGATGTTACACTATGCAAGTTTTTCTTCGCTCTTGTTCGAAAAACGACCAGTCCTCGATGAGATGCTTAAGTCGTGTCTGAGGAAAATGGGTCAGTGTGAGCCAGGCCTGTGCTAAGCGAGCGATGGAGAGAGAGAGAGAGAGAGAGAGAGAGAGAGAGAGAGAGAGAGAGAGAGAGAGAGAGAGAGAGAGAGAGAGAGAGAGGGTAGGTGGGGAGAGAGGGGGGAGGGGGTGTAATTAAAAGTCAGGGTGCAAGCACAGGGAAGATCGCTCTCCAATAAACCGTAATGACTCGCTTCAGACCTTTCAGCACCCAGGCGACAGTAGCTTGCACCGACACTCACAACCAACACCTGGATGCGCTAGAGAGAAGGGAGTGAAGGGTGGTAGCGCGTTGTAGAAAGGGGGGGGGGGAGAGGAGGGGGGGAGAGGAGGAGGGGGGGGGATGGAGAGGAGGAGGGAGGAGGAAGAGGACGAGGAGGAGAAGAAAAAACAGGAGGAGGAGGAGAAAAAGGAGGATGAAAAACAAGGAGGATGTAAAAAAGGAGGAGAAGAAAAAGAAAGAAAAAGAAAGAAAAAGGAGGAGGAGAAGAAACGGTAGTTGTAATGGTAATAGCAGCAGCAGTGTTAGAATAAGAAGAGGAGCAGGAAGATGAAAGAAAGAAAGAGAGACAGTGATGTTGGTAAATGTTTTTAGTTTGGAATGAAAATATTTCCCGATATTGAGGTTGATGAAATGGTAGATGTGCTGGGGAAGGAGTAGATAGAGCAAGCCCTGTCTGGAAAACAAAATCAGGAGCAAAGCGCGTTGAGGAAAAGGCACGAAAGAGCAGGACCGAGGAATAGTGCAAGGCTTGCATGAGAGAAAGAGGAGACGGCGTTGACATTTCGTGCAATTCACTTGTATCGCAGCCCATAGTTGCTTGGTGTTCTTATTACCCTCTACCTTTATTTTCGTGTCTGCGTTATGAACATTTATCTTGCACTCACGGCATAAGATGATTTATCAAAAAGTGAAACTGCCGTACCTCTCTTCTCAAGCGCCTTGACAAAGCTTTCTGTTCCCATCATTGTGCACGAGGAAGTGCTCACCTGAGGTAGGTGTCGTTATCAGTGGTGCAGAGTCGACAGCGAGCCCTGGGTCAACACTGGGTCACGTTTACAAGGCGAGCTATGCTCGTTGCACGCGGAACGCACGTAGCCGCGTTGCGCCAGGGCGGATGCACGGAGCGAGTGAGACAGAGACACATAGAGGGCCGAATACTTGTCTTCGTGCCTCGAGGCTTACATCTCGCGCAGTAAGTGCACTTCGTGCTTCTAGCTCAGACGGTTGCCAGCTGCCTGGCTATCACAGAGCTCAATGCAACCTTTGCCGTCGCAGCGCCCTGGGCTCGGAGAGCATGTTGACAAGCCGTCTGCCGGTGTCGTGCCATGATCTGCCCCCGTTCGAAAAAAGTTACCTGGTCGGTTTGTTCTCCCCCTGCTCGGAACTTACCGCCCTGTCTAAAACTGAATTGTCAGCGGTGATTTCGCAGACATCATTCTGCTGTGACTGCATAATTAGATCTGTACGCTCCCAGACGTCCGGCATTCTCGTTGAGAATTGAGTTTCCGGTAATCCTCATGATGCCAGACTAAAAAGATGTGCAATCATGCACTAATTGACGCGATCTACACGATCTTTAAATGGGAAGAAAATATTAAGCACGCTGGAAGAATCGGGTCAAAACCAAGGCAGGTGAGCACAAATTAATGGGTGGGTGGGGGGTGGGGGTGGGGGGGTGGGGGGTGTTTAAATGTAAAACTGTTTCGAGATAGTGCGTTGCTGCTTCAGGCTGGCTAGGCGGAGCGGATTTAAATAGCGCCGCATTTTTAATGATTCCTTTAATAGTCCATTAGTCTGCGCCATAACGGTACTCGTGTTCCGAAAATAGGTTCAATTTTATTGCCACACCAGCAATGGTCCCAGGCCAGAAAACGCAAAAGGAAAATCTGATTCTCATCGTGTGAATTCTTTCCTTTGTTCTATTGTTTGTTTGTTTGCTTATTTGTTTACGCTACCTGACAACGCGTAAATTCTCTTTCCCCTGGACGCAGGCATGAACGAAGTTGCAGGTTGTGGTGCGAGGATGAGCATTGGGAAAAACATATTGTTTTCCTTCCTCGTGAAATATCTGACTTTCCAAACTGCAGTTAGCATTAATTTCATATATGACAGGATCGCAGAGAGAGAGAGAGAGAGAGAGAGAGAGAGAGAGAGAGAGAGAGAGAGAGAGAGAGAGAGAGAGAGAGAGAGAGAGAGAGAGAGAGAGAGAGAGAGAGAGAGAGAGAGAGAGAGAGAGAGAGAGAGAGAGAGAGAGAGAGAGAGCTGCTTTTTCTCACCCATGTCGGGCACGACCGCCTAGTGGGGGTGGGAATGGGGGAGGGTGAGAAAGGAAGAAAGGAAAGTTTGTGGAAGGTGTCTACTGCTGCATAATTTACCATTGCAATCCTAACACCATGGTAGATGACTGCTGGGAGGAGGGGAAGGGGGGGGGGGGGGAAGAGGAAATTTGTTTATGACAGGGGTAGAAGAAATGGAGAGGAAGAAATGTCATTCGAGACGTAATCCAAGTTGGCTGCCACCGCTCCGGAGCGATGTTGTCCAGAGGGGTCGCTTTGGAGCAACACCGGCAAGCGGAGTATCCCGTGCCTGCGGGTGAGTGCCTGCAGTCAGGACGGACAAACTGTCCCACTGCCCCAGAGACCTGGATGACCCCCACTCCCTCCCTCCTGTCTTGCCTCCCCCTCCTCGCACTCCCCATCCCTATCACTCGCCAGGCGTCGGAGCAGCCAGACACCCCATCCCCGTACAGTCGCCTCCTCTCCCTCCTGATCTATGACCCCCCCTCCCCCACCCCCTTTCTCTGTTCCTCCCCCCCTCCCCCCCACAATCCCACTTCCTCTCTCCCCCTCGTGCCGCCTCACCTGCGCGTCCCAGGCTAGGCTTACCTTGACTGGAGGATGTTGCCCCAGCGTGGCCCGAGGCTGCTCCGGTGTGAGAGACAACAGTGAGCCCTGAAATTTCGTCCTTCCTTTACCCGGGATTGGAATCGACCTTGAACTGTTTAATTGTGTGAGAGAACAAGCTTGTTTTGCTTCCGGATTTTTTTTTATAGATGTAGAGTGTTTTACATTGATCGGAAAGAAATGACGTCAAACGATTGCTGTCTATATTTTTTTACGGAATCCTGAAGATAGAGAAACTGAATATTCCCTCATGCTTGTATTCCCATGTAATCATGAAAGACAGATCCCTGTCCATATGTTATCTAGCGTCGTGTGTTCTTCGAATGGCCTGCGACAAAACTGTGCGTGGAATTCCATACCATTTTCTCTCGATGAACGTTGAACCAGGAGCAATGGGAGATTTACTGCTGTGGTTTATTTGAAAACGACTTATCGCAGGCGGGGGCAGGTAGGAAGCCCAACGATAACAATCTATCTCTCTTTCGGGTCAGCCTGTACTGCAGACAGAAATCGGGTCGGTGTCGAGAATTTGCGGACAACAGATTACCGCCAGCACCGGAGTTGCGCGATGTGTCGTCTAGTTGGCCTGTTCGGTCACCGTGACCCATGACACATTTTTTTGTTTTCCCCACTGCTTGAGGCGACAGATAGGCCACCTTCATCTCTCCTTCATTATGTTCACCGCTCCTTCTAGTACCTCCATTTATCTTTTCTTTTCTTTTTTTCCTTATAATTTCTTTTTTCTTGTTCTCTACTTCATCTCTATGGATCATTTGCCTGCATTACACCATCTCTGGTGTGACCCATGACAGAAGGTTGATCATAGATCCATACCTCAAATGTCATGACGGATCTGCAGTTCTATGTGCAAACCCACTGCTTGTTATTGTGTGGGTCTGTGTGTGTCAGTTTCTTTCTTTCCACGTGTATGTTTTATGTCTCTCATCTGTCTTACTCTGGGCACGCGAGCGCCTCTGTCTGTCCGTCTGTTTGTGTCTCTGTCTCTGTCTGTCCGTCTGTCTGTCCTTCTTTCTGTCTGTCCGTCTGTCTTTCCGTCTGTCTGTCCGTCCGTCTTTCCGCCTGCCTGCCTGCCTGCCTGCCTGCCTGCCTGCCTCTCTCTCTATCTATCTCTCTCTCTCTCTCTCTCTCTCTCTCTCTCTCGCTCAAACACACATGCACGAATGCACGCACACACGCAAACGCACGCACACACACACACACACGCACGCAAACGCACATACACGCGCGCACCGCACACACATACACACACATACGCACACAAGCGCGCGTTTGCACACAGGTATACATACATAGTGAGACAGAGTGAAACATAGACATAAAAACCCAGAGATTGAAACAGAGGCTGAGACGGGAGACAGACTGACATACGCATCTCTGGTGGAAAACACGCGAAGACTTGGAGACGGGGGCAGGGGCATTGTGCAGTAGAGGAGTAATGATGTGGAGGAGAAAACTAGCGAAGACTTGGAGACGGGGGCAGGGGCATTGTGCAGTATAGAGGAGTAATGATGTGGAGGAGAAAACACGCGAAGACTTGGAGACGGGGGCAGGGGCATTGTGCAGTAGAGGAGCAATGATGTGGAGGAGAAAACTAGCGAAGAAGCGTGACACGATCTGAGGCCCACTGCACATATCACAACGAAGCAGTAAGCAGATGGTGCATGCGTAAAAAAAACAAACTTGATCCCTCAGATAGCCAGCAGTCTATTTTCCAGCCTTGAAGCAACGGCGCAGTCATTAATCAACCAATCACAAAAGAGCTCCGGAGAGGAACCACTGGGTTACATGATAGTACCCACGTAGTGGCTCAATGGCGCCAAGTCGTGAAAGAGAGGCTGCTCGCGACAAGAAGCAAGGAAGCACTGTAGCTTCGTCGCGTCGTGTGCATGGGGCTTGACGTGCACAAAAATCGACTCCACGCACGCGCATTCACCCACCGAACTTCATCTTCGCACCTGCCTGAAGATGCGTCACTGTTTCTGGAATAAATTTGAGATTTAGATCTTCGCATCAGGCAATTGTGACTGGGTAGTCACTCTTGATGGCCCCAGGAGGCTTTAATCCCGGCGGAAGATCCATCATGGCGCTCGAGAAATGCTGCGTCTGCTCTCGGCGGCGCCGGGTCTCTGTCACCGTGACACCCAAAGACTGCGCGGGCCTACCTGTTGCTGGCGCTACCTGGATACCCAGGCAGCTGGCCGTACCAGTCTGCGAGCATGATGGGACGCGTCGTAGAGGTGCCACCCAGCTGAAACAGGGAGGAACGGCGTGTGCTGGCGCGGAGACAGAGAACTATCGGTCTATAGTTGAGCTAGTCACGCTTGTCTACCTGTCTGTCTGGCCGGGCCAGACATGGGGGGGAGGGCAGAGCGAGGGCTGGGGCGGGCTGGAGGCACGGGGCGCTTCGCTGCTTGGTGACAACCTCCATTCTCCCCCTCCGTTCCTGCATCAGGACCGGGACTACTGTGCTCCCTTCCTCCAGCCTTTGCCAGGCGGTGCGTCTCCAAGTTTTTCCATCTCTAGCGCCCGGAAGCAGGGCGAAGCCATGGTGGTTATTTATGGCTCCGATCGCTGGTACTGCGATTTCAACTCCCACTCCATGCGAGGTAATGTGCTACGCACGCTCTGAACTTGGTCGATAAAAGTGGGTTTTGTTTGTTTCTTGTTTTTCCTTTCCCCTTTCCCATTTACTTGTCTGCTCCCCCCCCCCCTTTTCTCCATTTCTCTCTCTCTCTCTCTCTCTCTCTCTCTCTCTCTCTCTCTCTCTCTCTCTCTCTCTCTCTCTCTCTCTCTCTCTCTCTCTCTCTCTCTCGCGGCTAGCCATTAACACACGTAGACTTGTCACGGTGTGGGAGCTGTTCTGAAAACAACCAAGTCTACCGAGTCGACTCAACATGCAGACGGTAGATCAGATGGTGAAAGAGTGTAAGGGGAGAGGGGGGAGAAAGGAAGGGCGGGGGATTGGGGGGGGGCCGACTGCATGCAGGTAGAGGGTGGGGGTGAATTGTTGCAGCCACGACCTTGACAGGCGCTCTGTTGTGACACATGCATGCTGGCGGAGGAGGGGAAAGGCGCCAGTTTACGGCCTGGGTGGAAAATGAATTCTAGGGGAATGACAAGTGTTGCAGCTCTGGGTGCTCCGCAGTTGGCCCACAAAGTTTGTGGGGGGTTAAACAGCGGAAACTTTATAGTTGTTTTTCGGAATAACAACGTTACACTATCTCCGAACGACACTACCTTCATCTAACGAGTCGACATCCCCGTAACTCAATGTTCTCTCTGTGGACTCTCTTAGAAAATATTTGTGAAATTGTCATAACGTAAGTTGAACAAGTTTTGTCATTGATACCTCCTGACTGTATCCTTGTTCAATTCGAAAGCAGCATTTATGTTACGGAACTAAAAACCCTGTTGCGTTTAAGTGCATTGTTTAGATTATCAAAGCGGGCATTTTCTAGTTGAGTTGCGAATGCCGAGAATGTGTTGTTTTTGTTCGACTGAACTTGACACATGCAGTTCAGTGCGAAATTTCATAAGTAGATGACAATAGATCAAATCTTTGCACAATTAAAATGTGTTGCTTAGCCTACACTTCGAAGAAATCAAGTTTGATGATGGCTTTTTGTCCCTTTATTTTTAGTTTCGGTGTTCATTTCCCACCTTGATGGTGGGATTGGAGAAGATCTGATGTTAACTACTTCTTACTTCTCAAATAAATATGTTACAATATTTCTTTTAGCTGAACTTGTGCAGTACATATCCTACTGCTGATCATTGACTGCATGGTCAGGAATTTGACATAAATAATGTTCGATTCATGGAGTGATTTTATTTTATTGTTGTAATACAACATCAGTGCTCCTTTTTCCAAATCTATCCGAAAATTAACACTGAGTGAGGAAATTCTCATTCGTGAAACTTTCACTCTAACGGGACAGTTTTAGACAAACGTTTGTTGATTTATCTCCTATGTACTCTGTGTCCAACAGATAGCATGAAAGAAGTCAGGTTCTGCGGTCTTGCGGAACAGTTTCGATTGATAGAAAAATGTTTAGAAATTTGTATTATGGACATAGTTTGTGGTTACGACTTTGTGTACTTTTTCCAACGTTGTAATGTGCACACTTGTAGGCTGTTTTCTGTTGATTTAATTTTTTTAATCTTCAAAACAAGACCGTCTAAATGCTAATCGTTCATTAAATGCTTCTTCCACATGCAAGAAAATAATCGGTTGTACCGTTAAGATGATAGAAAATTCGTCCACTGAAAGACGCTGAATATTTACTTTTAAACCACTTAAGTAGGGTTTTTATGACTCACTTCCATACGGTCAGATTAACGAATGCATCAGTTGTGAATGATGACTGATGTGTGTGTGTGTGTGTGTGTGTGTGTGTGTGTGTGTGTGTGTGTGTGTGTGTGTGTGTGTGTGTGTGTAACACCTCAAGTACATCTGAACTGCAAAACAGTCTCATTTGGTAGAAAATTCCAAAGCAATGAAACCTTGAACTTTGCACTCGAATCCATGAATGCAGCAGTAATGGACATGCCATGGCAAGATACGTCCCAATTTAGGCCATGTTCTGACCAGTGTGTTATCAGTCCCTCTAAGGCGAGCAGTTAGTAATGTTGAATTCTGGGAAATGTCGGGGGACTTTACTACCCCGTAGTAAGTGATGCATACCTGAAAATCATTTCCTTGACCCTTCTGAGTCGCTGCTTAAATGGTAGGTCATAATGAGACATTTGCACTTTTTGTAATGCTGGGTGTTAGCCGATAATTTGCACTTGGCTGTTTGCGGATGACTTCTTAATTATTACACATAGAACAGAAAATATTAACATGGATTGAAGTGAAATATATACTCGTCGACACATTCTCGGAGAAGCGCTTTTTAGCACACATTTATATGAAAAATGGTTGTCACAAGTGCTGTTTAGGTTGATGGAAAAATACTTTAGCACCTGTGCGGGAATAGGAAGCCCTGTTGAATATATTATGAGACTAGCAAATTCAACAAGGATGTATCTTTGTAGTTGCTCTAATGGGGGAGGGGGGATTGTCTCAAAATGAATGCACATTAATACAAAGCGAGATAGGAGAGTAAGATTACAACCTGTTTATGACCATGCAACTTTTTTTCACTGATAGCTCTGTGTCAGGGTGACCGCTCCTGAGACCTGAGTGCTGTTGAAATTTTCTGTCTCGTTTGAGTACTGCTGCTGCAAGCTATGGTCAATGATTATTGCACTAGTTTGGTTTTAATTTGTCTATGAAGGTGCATTTCTTAAAGCAGTGAAACTGTGTGGACTTTCATCGTGTGCATCTTGTTTCGCATCTGAAATACTGGAACCAGTTTTCCACATGCAACTCTTGACTTGTGTAAGAGATCTCTTGGTTCTCTGTTTCAAAGTGGGAGTACTGGTGTGTTGTACTTTAGAGAGATGTG
>JAWQFJ010000764.1:35000-45000 GCA_034096865.1 Theodoxus fluviatilis | reverse complement strand
CCACCACCACCACTACCACCCTTCCTGCCACCTCCACCACTATCACACCATCACAACCACAGCCTCCACCACCACCACTACCTCCCTTCCTGCCACCTCCACCACCACCACTACCACCCTTCCTGCCACCTCCATCACTACCACACCACCACAACCACAGCCTCCACCACCACCACTACCACCCTTCCTGCCACCTCCACCACTACCACACCACCACAACCACAGCCTCCACCACCACCACTACCACCCTTCCTGCCACCTCCACCACTACCACACCACCACAACCACAGCCTCCACCACCACCACTACCACCCTTCCTGTCACCTCCACCACTACCACACCACCACAACCACAGCCTCCACCACCACCACTACCACCCTTCCTGCCACCTCCACCACTACCACACCACCACAACCACAGCCTCCACCACCACCACTACCACCCTTTCTGCCACCACTACCACACCACCACAACCACAGCCTCCTTCACCACCACTACCACCCTTCCTGCCACCTCCACCACTACCACACCACCACAACCACAGCCTCCACCACCACCACTACCACCCTTCCTGCCACCACTACCACACCATCACAACCACAGCCTCCACCACCACCACTACCACCCTTCCTGCCACCTCCACCACTACCACACCACCACAACCACAGCCTCCACCACCACCACTACCACCCTTCCTGCCACCACTACCACACCATCACAACCACAGCCTCCACCACCACCACTACCACCCTTCCTGCCACCTCCACCACTATCACACCACCACAACCACAGCCTCCACCACCACCACTACCACCCTTCCTGTCACCTCCACCACTATCACACCACCACAACCACAGCCTCCATCACCACCACTACCACCCTTCCTGTCACCTCCACCACTATCACACCACCACAACCACAGCCTCCATCACCACCACTACCACCCTTCCTGTCACCTCCACCACTATCACACCACCACAACCACAGCCTCCACCACCACCACTACCTCCCTTCCTGCCACCTCCACCACCACCACTACCACCCTTCCTGCCACCTCCACCACTATCACACCATCACAACCACAGCCTCCACCACCACCACTACCTCCCTTCCTGCCACCTCCACCACCACCACTACCACCCTTCCTGCCACCTCCATCACTACCACACCACCACAACCACAGCCTCCACCACCACCACTACCACCCTTCCTGCCACCTCCATCACTACCACACCACCACAACCACAGCCTCCACCACCACCACTACCACCCTTCCTGCCACCTCCACCACTACCACACCACCACAACCACAGCCTCCACCACCACCACTACCACCCTTCCTGCCACCTCCACCACTACCACACCACCACAACCACAGCCTCCACCACCACCACTACCACCCTTCCTGCCACCTCCACCACTACCACACCACCACAACCACAGCCTCCACCACCACCACTACCACCCTTCCTGCCACCTCCACCACTACCACACCACCACAACCACAGCCTCCACCACCACCACTACCACCCTTTCTGCCACCACTACCACACCACCACAACCACAGCCTCCTTCACCACCACTACCACCCTTCCTGCCACCTCCACCACTACCACACCACCACAACCACAGCCTCCACCACCACCACTACCACCCTTCCTGCCACCACTACCACACCACCACAACCACAGCCTCCACCACCACCACTACCACCCTTCCTGTCACCTCCACCACTACCACACCAACACAACCACAGCCTCCACCACCTCCACTACCACCCTTCCTGCCACCACTACCACACCACCACAACCACAGCCTCCATCACCACCACTACCACCCTTCCTGCCACCACTACCACACCACCACAACCACAGCCTCCACCACCACCACTACCACCCTTCCTGTCACCTCCACCACTACGACACCACCACAACCACAGCCTCCACCACCACCACTACCACCCTTCCTGCCACCACTACCACACCACCACAACCACAGCCTCCACCACCACCACTACCACCCTTCCTGTCACCTCCACCACTACCACACCACCACAACCACAGCCTCCACCACCACCACTACCACTCTTCCTGCCACCACTACCACACCACCACAACCACAGCCTCCATCACCACCACTACCACCCTTCCTGCCACCTCCACCACTATAACACCACCATCACCACCACTACCACCCTTCCTGCCACCTCCACCACTATCACACCACCACAACCACAGCCTCCATCACCACCACTACCACCCTTCCTGCCACCTCCACCACTATCACACCACCACAACCACAGCCTCCATCACCACCACTACCACCCTTCCTGCCACCTCCACCACTATCACACCACCACAACCACAGCCTCCACCACCACCACTACCACCCTTCCTGTCACCTCCACCACTATCACACCACCACAACCACAGCCTCCACCACCACCACTACCACCCTTCCTGCCACCACTACCACACCATCACAACCACAGCCTCCACCACCACCACTACCACCCTTCCTGCCAGCTCCACCACTATCACACCACCACAACCACAGCCTCCACCACCACCACTACCACCCTTCCTGTCACCTCCACCACTATCACACCACCACAACCACAGCCTCCACCACCACCACTACCACCCTTCCTGCCACCACTACCACACCATCACAACCACAGCCTCCACCACCACCACTACCACCCTTCCTGCCACCTCCACCACTATCACACCACCACAACCACAGCCTCCACCACCACCACTACCACCCTTCCTGCCACCACTACCACACCATCACAACCACAGCCTCCACCACCACCACTACCACCCTTCCTGCCACCTCCACCACTACCACACCACCACAACCACAGCCTCCACCACCACCACTACCACCCTTCCTGCCACCACTACCACACCACCACAACCACAGCCTCCACCACCACCACTACCACCCTTCCTGTCACCTCCACCACTACCACACCACCACAACCACAGCCTCCATCACCACCACTACCTCCCTTCCTGCCACCTCCACCACCACCACTACCACCCTTCCTGCCACCTCCACCACTACCACACCACCACAACCACAGCCTCCACCACCACCACTACCACCCTTCCTGCCACCTCCACCACTACCACACCACCACAACCACAGCCTCCATCACCACCACTACCACCCTTCCTGCCACCTCCACCACTACCACACCACCACAACCACAGCCTCCATCACCACCACTACCACCCTTCCTGCCACCTCCACTGTCACCACCAACACGACAACAATCACCACCACCTCAGCAACCACCACCACTCTTCCTGCCACTTTCACCACTACCACATCACCACCACCACTGTTCCTGCCACCTCCACCACTTCGCCTGCCACTTCCACCACTGCCACACCACCACCACCACCCTTTCTGCCACCTACACCACCAGCCCCCGCTATCACTGCCTTTACACTGACAACTGTCTTTGGCTCTCAAACCCAACATGACTCCACCACCGTTACCTCATTTTCATGGGTTACGTGCCATATTCAGAACTTTACTGAACTTTTCAAGAAAAAAAATCATGGGTATATAGTTGCGAGCCTTAGTGCAAATGTTCTTGCCGATTTTCACTTCTTCCCTGACTTGTTTGTTCTTGTGATCTTTGCAGGAGCCCTCAACCAGGACAGTATGAACCATGTGCAGGACATGCACCGCGCAAGCGCGAGCAGCACCGGAAGTTACGGGCGTCCATCGAGCTCGGGCAGTCTGAGCAGCCCGCCCACCCCTAGCAACGGCCCTAGCAACAACACGCCATTGGTTGTGCCCCAACCTGTCAAGCCCAACCGCCCTGGCAAGACTTACCACTGCAAGATGTGTGACCAGGTAACCTAACTCTGTGTGTGTGTGTGTGTGTGTGTGTGTGTGTGTGTGTGTGTGTGTGTGTGTGTGTGTGTGTGTGTGTGTGTGTGTGTGTGTGTGTGTGTGTGTGTGTGTGTGTGTGTGTGTGTGTGTGTGTGTGCGTGAGTGTGTGTGTGTGTATGTGTGTATGTGTGTGTATGTGTGTGTGTGTATGTGTGTGTGTGTGTGCGTGCGTGTGTTTGTGTGTGTGTATGTGTGTGTGCGTGTGTGTGTGTATGTGTGTGTATGTGTGTGTGTATGTGTGTGTGAGTGTGTTTGTGTGTGTGTATGTGTGTGTGTATGTGTGTATGTGTGTGTGTATGTGTGTGTGTGCGTGTGTGTGTGTGTGTGCGTGTGTTTGTGTGTGTATGTGTGTGTATGTGTGTGTGAGTGTTTGTGTGTGTGTGTTTGTGTGTCTGTGTCTGTGTGCTATATATGAGATTGTTTATGTACTGTGTATGAGATTGTGTGTGCTGTGTGTAAGATTGTGCGCATGTGTGTAAGATTGTGTGTGTGTGTGTGTGTGTGTGTGTGTGTGTGTGTGTGTGTGTGTGTGTGTGTGTGTGTGAGTGTGTGTGTGTCTGAGACTGCAAAATGTTCCATGACAAGAAGTGTGATTGAAGATGCAAGGCTGTCCTTAGCTGAGAAGACTTTATGCACTACGGAAGTGTGTAACTCTCTCTTTTGTTTGGCGGAAAATCCTGAAAGAAGCAGATCCTCTGCGACACTTCGTACAACATGACTTATAAAGCAGTAAGTCATCAATCATTGTTGAGTCGTGTAGGCTTTGAGTTTTTGATCCGGGAAAACCATCTCCCTGGCATGCAGAGTACACTTCTGCTGCAAACTTAAACCTGTGGGGAAGAAGATTCTCGAGCTACGCAACAATATATTCTTAACGTCATTGTTGGCGTAATTAAATCCATTTTGCACGATCAGCTGAGGTCCTGAAAACTATTATCTGTGACATCTGAAGGGGTCCTGAAAAAATTATCTGTGACATCAGAAGAATTTAGTTTTCATGATGCGAAGTGTAAGCTGTATCATAATTGTTTGGTTTGCTGGATATTACATGCACTTCACTTCTCCACTTTATATGACAGTAATTGCTTGAATGTTGGAATGCAAAGTAAATTTCGAAGAAGAATAAAGGGGAAAAGTGTTACCCATATTTATATCCGTTGACCGTTGTAAGAACTGTTGTTGCAAGGTTCGGCGAATAAATGAATACTGCTGTGCATATTTAGCCGGCATCGTCTTCAAAAAGATCAGGACAGTGTGCGTGCAACGCTGTCTGCTGGCAAAGCTGCTGTGAGCACACATTCCTATGCAGTAAGAGTGATCCTCACAGGGTCATAACCTAGATACCAGAATCCCAGCGAGGACAGAGAGAGCAAGAGTCAAAACTGCCACGACCGGGTTTTGACTCCATAAAAGCTCTCACTGTGACTGGACGTCTTCGAGGCATGCCTTCCACTCCGTGGTGAGGTTCCTGGTTGCAGGATGAAGAGGCGTTTCTGTATTTTGAGATGGCCCCTTGCCTTTCGTGACGCCTTCTGGTGCTGGCAGTGATACAGCTTCTGGAGCAGCGCCATGAAAAGCCATTTGCCTGGTTGTTTGTTCATTGCCTCGAAACCACGTGATCAGCAAGACCTTAGTACAGCCACATTTGCAAATGTAGGGTGATGGGAATGGCGTGTTTGTGCATGTTGCACCGGTATCATTTTGGTAACTTTTTCCTTCTACAATATTGATTTTGACGACTGGTCTTGAGGATCTACATTTATCTTCTCATCATGACATGTCATTCTTTCCCACTTGGCAACGCATTCTAAGGTCCCTTCAGAAAGCAGTAGCTCCGTTTCCCCTTCGAATGTTGCACCTATTACTAAGATTACTATGGACACTATTAGTGCTGTTATAGTTTCTCGTATCCATACCCACACCTGGCAACCAGAGTGTACGAGACGAAGGGAGCCCCTTAGTGTCCCAACATCAGCTGGAGCCCTGGTTACAGGGCTTTCTTTGCGACTCCATTTTAGTTTCAAAGGATCAATCTTATTAAATTCTTCCCTGGTGTGGACTGATCACTGGTAACAACTGTGCTTCTTTATCTTAGCTTTGGGTGAATTCTTTCTCTACGACTCATACTCTGTCATTAGTGCACACCTGTCTCGCCTACCTCCGTCTGATCTGGTCTGCCCTCTCATATCAAAACTTAGTGATTCAACCTTTTCGTCGACCAGGTCTTCCTCGAGACTGAAACATCTGTTGGGGGAGATTTAGGCAATTTGCCGGTGTTAACGGCAACTCCTGTCTGGTTGCGGGCGTCCTTTCATCCTGCTGCGGGAGCACTGACAGGACTCCCGTAGGCTGGAAGACGTCCATCCTCGAACCTGCGAAGCTGTTGCCCGTCAGGCGCGGCAACGCCAGGAGACGGCTTGGAAACTGCGGGGCACGGGATGGGCGAGACGGTTTTCCGCAGCAAAAATGCTTCTGTGGGTTATCGTTGCAGCTGACTTTGTCTGTCAGTTATCGGGGGGAACCTTTTGGGCCAGTCTCAAGCGGTGTGGCGGCATGGCGGGGATGCTGGTGAGGGGCGTGCGATTGCCAGGAGCTGACAGTACGTCACCTGGAGAGCCGCCCTTCTCGGGGCCTTCTACAGGAGCTGTCAGAGGCGCCTCTTCGCACGTCGTTCTGGCCCGGCTGGCTCCTTCCAGGGTCGCTTTCATCTATTCCTGGGAGTGGTGAGGGAAGCGAGCTGCTCAGCTGCGAGATGACCCTGACGACTCCGAAGCATCACCCTGTGAATCTGATTTATCAGAGTTTTAACCGACAAAACACCCCCCGCAGAAAACACCTGAGAATCGCATAGATCACCGTGGGGCTAGCGCCTCTGGGAGGAAGAGGAGACGGGATGGGAGCGCTGCAGCGTCGGTGGGGATGGAGACGAGGGCATAGAGTGAGTGTGGAGAGCAGAGGTTTGTAAGTTAGGGATGCATTAAAAAAGAAGTCACAAGTAGAGTTGATGAAAAAACCGTCTGATGTGAATCCAAGGTGTATAGATTGAGAAGACTGACACCCTTCCAGAGGATGTGATGAGAGAATAGTTTCCCTCCTGCCTCTCAAGAACTGTGTTTCCGGTGTGATCTTCGTTCTTCTTTTCAACCTTTTGTCATCCCTCTTGTTTCCGTATCCTTGTATATTCCATAAGAGAGCGCAAATACGCCCATTCTGTTGTAGACGCCTATCAGAGTAGCAAGGCTTTCCGTTAAATTCTGTTAGATCAGACCAAAATTGTACGAGAATAAACAAACTCATAATTACAAGTGTCTTTTGCCACTAGAGGAAAATTTCTCCATAGCAGATTTCTTTCCAGGCTTTTTCTTGTAGGGGGTGATTGCCTTCGAATGTGGTGAAAACAAGTAGATCCTTTTCCTCAAAACCAGACTTTTATCTGAGCTTGCAACCATCCTTTCAAATACCTCGGTCTGCTTTTGCCCGTCACCCTCTGTGCTATCAACTCGTCACCCATCTCCCCACTCCCTTCGCCCTCTACCCCCACAAAACGTCGCCTCAGTGCGTGCACCTACTTTCCAACTCCAGCCCCTCCCTTTTCCATATCCTATCCCCGCAGTATCGGGTGTCGCTTTATCAAGAGCTGGGTAGACTATTGAGTTGCTTATCGGGGCCGTGCACGTCTGTGTGTTTGTGTAGACTGAAAATACCAACACGAGCAGACACACTTCCAAGACAAATTATCGCACCGAAGCGGGTCACCCTGCAAGGAGAGACGAGCGCTCGACAGCTCTCGTCAGGCAGCAGGCAAGCAGGGGAGACAACCTACATCAGATGGGAGGGAGGGGAGACAACTCACGACAGACAAGGGAGAGAGAGGGAGGGAGGGAGGGAGGGATAGACAGACAAGCGAGACAGACAGCAAGCCTGTTACACAAGGCCCTGGGAATTTTCCTCCTAAGAAGTGGAGCTGCAGAGCGAGGCAGCCCGCCTGCTCACCGCGCAGCCACGCGGCCCAGTTTGGCTAGACGAGTCTTAAAAGACATTGCGACTCGGACTTCTCTCAGTATTGGACAGTTCCGATCTGGGGACCCGGCCCACTGACATTCGATGTCAAGGTTTCGCGGCGTTGGACAAATTTCATGTCCTTGCAGTGGCAGCAAGGGACTGGATAGTGATTTCTGTGATGAAGTCATTGGGTAATCATTGTTTGGCATGGACCTCCTGCAGTAGCTCGGGCCGTGTTTAGTCAGTCTGAAATATATCTTCTCTAGGCACTCGTCAGTCTGAAACAGGTCTTCTCTAGGCACCCGTCAGTCTGAAATATATCTTCTCTAGGCACCCGTCAGTCTGAAACAAATCTTCTCTAGGCACTCGTCAGTCTGAAACAAATCTTCTCTAGGCACCCGTCAGTCTGAAACAAATCTTCTCTAGGCACTCGTCAGTCTGAAACAGGTCTTCTCTAGGCACTCGTCAGTCTGAAACAGCTCTTCTCTAGATACTCGTCAGTCTGAAATATATCTTCTCTAGGCACCCGTCAGTCTGAAATATATCTTCTCTAGGCACCCGTCAGTCTGAAACAAATCTTCTCTAGGCACTCGTCAGTCTGAAACAGGTCTTCTCTAGATACTCGTCAATCTGAAACAAATCTTCTCTAGGCACCCGTCAGTCTGAAACAAATCTTCTCTAGGCACTCGTCAGTCTGAAACAAATCTTCTCTAGGCACTCGTCAGTCTGAAACAGCTCTTCTCTAGGCACTCGTCAGTCTGAAACAGGTCTTTTCTAGACACTCGTCAGTCTGCAACAGATCTTTTCTAGGCACTCGTCAGTCTGAAATATATCTTCTCTAGGCACCCGTCAGTCTAAAACAGGTCTTCTCTAGGCACTCGTCAGTCTGAAACAGGTCTTCTCTAGGCACTCGTCAATCTGAAACAAATCTTCTCTAGGCACCCGTCAGTCTGAAACAAATCTTCTCTAGGCACCCGTCAGTCTGAAACAAATCTTCTCTAGGCACTCGTCAGTCTGAAACAAATCTTCTCTAGGCACTCGTCAGTCTGAAACAAATCTTCTCTAGGCACTCGTCAGTCTGAAACAAATCTTCTCTAGGCACTCGTCAGTCTGAAACAATTCTTCTCTAGGCACTCGTCAGTCTAAAACAAATCTTCTCTAGGCACCCGTCAATCTGAAACAAATCTTCTCTAGGCACTCGTCAGTCTAAAACAAATCTTCTCTAGGCACTCGTCAGTCTGAAACAGCTCTTCTCTAGGCACTTGTCAGTCTGAAACAGCTCTTCTCTAGGCACTCGTCAATCTGAAACAAATCTTCTCTAGGCACCCGTCAGTCTGAAACAGCTCTTCTCTAGGCACCCGTCAGTCTGAAACAAATCTTCTCTAGGCACTCATCAGTCTAAAACAAATCTTCTCTAGGCACTCGTCAGTCTGAAACAAATCTTCTCTAGGCACTCGTCAGTCTGAAACAGCTCTTCTCTAGGCACTCGTCAGTCTGAAACAAATCTTCTCTAGGCACTCGTCAGTCTGAAACAAATCTTCTCTAGGCACTCGTCAGTCTGAAACAAATCTTCTCTAGGCACTCGTCAGCCAATGAACATAATGGTTGCCCGTAGAAGGCATATGTCTATGTAAAATCACCATTCGCGGATTTGGCTGTAGTACTTCATGTATAATGTTCATGGATGTAGAATGCCCACTATACTGCGGTGTAGATGGTAACAGTCAATGGCATCTGTAAACAAAGAGGAAAAAGTCATCCGTTCTAATTCATCGCCGTTATCACGCATTTAAGTACCTAAATTGCCTGTGCATGTAAGTTACATGTTCAGTGAACTAAACTGAACCACAAGGACATGAATGTGAAACAAACAGCGAACAGCAGCAGGCGCTGCCGAAGTTGCGGTAACGAGAGCTGAGGTCTCATATTACAAGCAGCATTTGCAACAGCGAGAAAGAAACGCTTCTCATTAACAATGGTAATTGAATGTATCGGATTCCACTCTTTGAATTTGTCACGCACGCCCTTTCAGATATAGGACCCGTTGCGCGTTCAGAGTTTCCGGGCACTTGAAATGCATAGT
>JAWQFJ010000764.1:0-32500 GCA_034096865.1 Theodoxus fluviatilis | reverse complement strand
AGCGGGGCAGATGCAACAAGCCAGGCATTCAGGGACTGCCTTTGAACTTCCCTGACGAGATGGGGCAAGCTCCTGTCTCTCGTCTACCCCTTTCGCTCTCATTCCACGTCTCCTCTCGTCTTTCCTCTCCCCTCATCGTCCCCACCCCTACTCTCTCCTTTTCCATTTTCTCCTCTCTCTCTCTCGCTTCCGAGGTTAAATACCCCCCCCCCCCCTTTTCACCCCACCCCCCACCCACCTACTCCCTACTCTCGATGTTGTGCTTTCCTTCGTAACTGCCAGTGCAAGTGCGCACATCGCTCATCAACTTCCCTCGCTTTCCCCTTCTACACATCCCGTCTCATCAACCCCACCCCCCACCCCCATCCCTCACCCCTCCTCCTCCCTCCACACCCCACTCCATTAAAAAAAAAACAACCCCACCCCCCGCTCTGACTTCCGGACTTCTCCACTCTTCTCTTTCTACCAACACTACTCCCACCCCCACCTTCACCCCACCCCACCCCATCCACCCCCACCCCCCATCCACCCCTCTTTCTCCTTCTAACCTACCTCCTCCCCACCCCAACCCCCCAACTCCACCAGCACTTTCCGGCAGCTGAACAATCACTGTTGGAAAGAGGAGACGGAAAACTTACTCGTGGTCGAGATTCCGAGGAGATCGGCTTTCTGGAAACACGGCCCTCATTGAAAGTGCGCGTCGTGTCTGCCAATCTGTGTGGGACTCTTTCTTGAACCTGTCTGGCCTTCATCCCCACACCCCATCTTTCTCACTCTCACCGCGCCCTCCCCCCCTTCCGTTCGTTCGTCCGTCCGCCCGCCGTTTGTCTCTCTCTCTCTCTCTCTCTCTCTCTCTCTCTCTCTCTCTCTCTCTCTCTCTCTCTCTCTCTCTCTCTCTCTCTCTCTCTCTCTCCTCCCTCCCTCCCTCTCCCCCACCCTCTCCCCCACCCTCTCTCTCCAACCCACCAACCCTCTTACTCTCTTCCCTTCCTCCCCCTTTCCCCAGCTCCCCCCCCTCTCTCTCTCTCTCTCTCTCTCTCTCTCTCTCTCTCTCTCTCTCTCTCTCTCTCTCTCTCTCTCTCTTACCACATTTGAATATTTTGCCTCAAGGGCTGAATGTAAGAAAGGCACTACTGCCTAATTCACTACCCTTGTAAAATAAAGTTCGTTCGTTCTCTCTCTCTCTCTCTCTCTCTCTCTCTCTCTCTCTCTCTCTCTCTCTCTCTCTCTCTCTCTATCTCTCTCTCTCTCCCTCCTTCCGTCCCTCCTGCCCTCCCCCCAGCACCCCTCTAGCCCCCCCCCCCCCCTCCCCCATTGTGCCTGTGCTTGTGCTAGTTTTAGTGTGCAGAGTGCAAGGAGCTCCGCGCTGCGAACGGAATGCTGCAAAGAACGACTGTGTTACGTGCGTGGGAGTGAGAACTTAAGTGACATGCATGCATTGCAGTAAGGGAGTGGCCCACGCAGCCGAGACTGTGAGGGTGTGTGCATTGCATGGCTACTCGACAGGGCGTCGGGCGAGGCCTTGCTGGGATGTATGGATCGTTTGTGGCGTGTCCGGTTGTGTTGTCTTGGCATCACTGATGAATGCGAGCAACATTAGGCACTAATACAATTGTGCAATGTCATCGCATATGTTCATTCACAATGATTTGGTTTTAAACCGTACATGCATTGCGATGCCTGTGTGATCTAATGCGAGGGAATGATGACGTTCCTATGCTCTATTTTCTAATAAATTCTTGAACGTCATCAAGAATGTCTTGTAGTCGGACAGGTTAATATTTTCAAACTCAAAAATTTCACTAGGTATGTCGAGTTCAAACAATCTCTAACCTCTGTGATTTTGAAAACTTGGATTTTGGCACTATCGACTTGGTTTTGGAGCCATTCGTTTCATTCAGTAATTTTCATTGCTGTCTGAAGTTGTGCGGAGTCCAAATTTGATGACAAATAACGTAGCGAACATTGAATCAGCAGGGCGCCGCTACTGCGGAGGGAAGCCAAGGGAGGCAAACAGTGGCACCAAATTCTTCGGGGTGTACGAGTTGCTTCCCTTGAAAGGGAGCACCGCACATTGCTAACATTGATCAGTCTCCGATTATGATTGGTGTGCCTCTATTAGCTATTTGTAAGTGTTTCATGCATTTCATAACTTCCCAAGCACAGATTAATGTCTTTATGTATTATTTAAAGGATTTTCTTTTTGCGACGTCTACTTCATCAACGAGGACTGCTGATAGTACATCAGATCGTTGTTAGTTGTGAAGGTGGTCGTTTACCACGGTTTCCTTATCGTAGAAATCTCCTTCAGACTTTTGGGTTGTTCTCATTTTTCAGCTTTTAATGTCCTAGGCTGATCCTTATGTCTTAAAAAGACGTCGGTGGTGGTGGTGGGGGTGGTGGTGGTGGTGGTGGTGGTGATGATGATGATGATGATGATGATGATGATGATGATGATGATGATGATGATGATGATGATAATGATGATGATGATGAAAGTATGAGGAGGAAGAGTGAGAGTGAGAATGGTTCTTAATGTGATGGTGAACACAGCAGCTACGCTTGTCATTGTAGCATGTCATAAGCACTTGCTGCAGTCGTAACAATCTTCAAAAGCCTTTATTTCTGCCTAGTATCCACAATCCTCACCCTTGCCTTTCTTTCTCTGCTGCCGTAGGTGTTCAACACCAAGTCGGACATGCTGATCCACTCGCAGCAGATCCACAAGCAGGACCCCAAGCCCTACAAGTGCCCGACCTGCAACAAGTGCTTCGCCAACTCTTCCTACCTGTCGCAGCACGCACGCATCCACTCGGGCATCAAGCCCTACAAGTGCGAGATCTGCGAGAGGAAGTTCACCCAGCTGTCCCACCTGCAGCAGCACATCCGCACCCACACCGGCGAGAAGCCCTACAAGTGCATGCACCCCGGCTGCGGCAAGGCCTTCTCCCAGCTCTCCAACCTGCAGTCGCACTCGCGCTCCCACATGACGGACAAACCCTACCGCTGCAACTCGTGCTACAAGTGCTACGCGGACGAGCAGAGCTTGCGCGAGCACATTCCCAAGCACTCGGAGACCAAGCACCTGAAGACGCACATCTGCCACGTGTGCGGAAAGTCCTACACGCAGGAGACCTACCTGACGCGACACATGACCAAGCACTCCCAGCAGGACGCGGCCCAGAAGGGGCCTCAGGGACGCGCACCCATCAAGCAGGAGCCCGTGGACCCCAACGACCGCGACTACGGCCGCATCGGCGAGAAGCCCCCCCACGACCTCAGCGGTTCCAGCGCCTGCAGCAAGGGCATCTCCAGCGCGTTCATGCCGCTCCCGCAGTTTCCTTCGGTCAGCAGCTCGCCAAACGCGTCGTCCTACCCGTACGGACCCAGCCTGAGCGCCAACAGCCTGAGCTCCCCGCTGCCCCACATCTCCTCCATGACTTCGCCCTCGCGCTACTTCCCCTACGACCCTCTCAGCTTCCGCAAGTCCGAGCCTCCCGAGAGGAATCTCAACGTGCCCATGACGCCGCGCGACAGCATGATCGCCAACAGTTTGCTCAGCCTGCAGCACATCAAGAACTACGCCTCGCAGCAGATGCCCAGCTTCACCCCCAACTGCGGCAGTGGCACGCGGCTGACATGATACCCGCGTGCTGGGGACAGTGCCAAAACTGATCCTGTAAGCTCGCCAGGCCAGGCGAGCTCCTGTAGTTGGAGGCGGTACGTATGACTGCGACTGCTGACAGTAGCCAGGGCTTTGGGGAAACATCTGTTGCTGCCAGTCTTTCCGTTAAGGTTTCCTTTCTTCACCCTAGCTGTAAGAGGAATTATCATTGTAGAGGTAGCCTGTTGGTAGCAAACCTCTGATTGGAAATTTAATGGAGATGTATATATATTTCTTGTCTGTAACGCACGAACTGTGATACGGTTGCGTCAGTGCTAAAAGTCTAAATAATGCTAAAGCATGAAGCTTGCTAAATTTCCCTTTATTGATAAATAGCGTAATGTAGCTTCGCTCGTGTAGGAATCTAATGGGGACGAATCATGAAATAAATCGTCTCTTCATAGGTGTCCAGGGTAACAGCCCAAAGCACTGGTCTTGGGGATGGATTTTCTTCCTAAAAGGTTTCGAGTTTGAGATTTGTACCATACATGTAGAGGTCTTCACAACGTTGCAGCACGTAGCGAGCAGTGGAGTCTTTCAGCGCTTGGGCGACCATGGGGAGGTTAACGCCTACCAGAGCCTTGCCAAAGACAATTAGTAATTTTCCACGTGTTCTCTTCCTCTTCACGCTGTGCACGTACGGTAACCCAAAGGGTGCTTGGTTAACTTCAGCTACCTGTTCGTATGGTTACTTTCTAGTTCAGCCGAGCTGGAGAGTTTGTACCGTACTGTCACATTTAGGAGTTCCTTTGGGCCCATGGCCAATGTTGGCAACTGATGATTTTCCGGCACAGGTAACAATGATTATATCGTTTGTCTTGTCAGTATTATAGTCTGATTAGGACACCTGTCTTGATGAAAATGGTACCTGGGCCTCGCACCCGCAACTCGCTACTGTCAGCAGTTCAAAGTCTGTAAAAGCGACATCTACTATGAGGCCCAAAGGTGCTAGTGCTTATGTCTACAGTGTACATTTGTAGAGCGGAGCTAAGCACTCTTGCTGCCATTATATATACATATATCGTACTCTATCACAACTGTGCTTGAGCGAGTCGTGGTTGTATTTATGTTTAACCGTCTTGTTTCAAGTTAAAATTGTGATTTGATTTTCCACACACGCCAGCGCGCCGGATGCTGGGCGCAGTCTGTAGGTTTTCAGTGACGTTGGTGAGACTGTTTCCGTCATCTCTTCCCTTCCTAATTGTCAGTTACAAGCTGTTGGTTGTAGTACAGAAGCGCTGGCCAGTACGGCTAGGCCGTAGTGATTCCAGTCTGTTGTTGTTATCAGCGTCTTTGTCTATATTCACGTGACTTACGGTGCTTTGTGAAAATGATTTAAGCAGCCTGGCTGAAGCTGCAGCAATATTTTCACAACGGTGTGTGCGCATGTCCTTGTGAACTGGCTGATGCGGCAGCCCACGTCTGGCATGTACATTTCTTTTATGACTCCATTGCTGTTTTGTGCTCTCTCTTTTTTTTAGTGGTCAGTATCCTGACGAAAATGTGTATGGTCATTTAATTGTTTATAAGGATTTTTGTGAGTTGTTTTTGTTGTGAGCACAGAGTCAAAACATGGGTGTTTGTAAAAATTAAAAAGCAAAAAAAAAAATCACCATTGATGTAGGGAGGTGTTTCTATGTTGATCTCTGAAAATGTGGTACCAATATTGAAGGGGTCGAGTTGGGACGAACTTTGTTATATTTCAAATGTAAGATGTAAAGTATTTGTCTTCTTGCATGTTGAACAATGTAATATAGCTCACAGTTGTGGTGTTATGACTTGTTGGTTGTGCTTGATAGTTCATTCACACTATTGATGAACGCTACTTTCCCCCGTTTCCACAGTCAACGATTGTCATGCGCAAGCTTGTTCTTTGAAGTAAAAAGGTCAGTAATGAATTGTGTATGTAACACTCAACATGATTGCTGCCAACAAACAATATGACCACCGTTGCCTTTGGGATAATGAATACCACTAAAAGCACATCGGATGTTGATGGACTCTCAAGACCGTGTGTCCCTTTGAGACAAGACAAAATTGTATTCGAGAAGTTCAGAAATTGCAAATTGGAATCGTTTCCTTAGACTAAACTTCGCAAGAAAAGTTGCATAACATTTCTGAAGCAAATATATCCGATCAGATTTTAAGTATGGTACTTGGGTGGCATGACGTAGAACGAATACATTCGAAAAGGTATTTCCGTTGAGACTGGCTGTCTCTCAGGCACCTGTCTACTTACTCTGTGGTGTTGCACCCTCAAAGGTGATGGCCTGTCCGCGCACATCCGATGCATACTCTTGACAAGTGGTGGTAGTTCATTATTCAGATGGTGATGAATAGATTTCTGTGCAATCTCGGTCAAGGGCACTTACCTGTACATAAACCGGTCATGTTGTGACGTAGCACTGACGATGGTTGCACACCATTATGTCTTAGTGTGTGTGTGTCTGTGGTTGTAGTGGTTCATGTTACATCACCCCTGAAGTGTACAGATTAGGTACGGTAGCACCACACGTACATCTGCTGAGCAGATGAAGTTTTCGAAATTCTCATTGATGCCGTGAAGTCATGGAATAACAATGTCGTAGACATCATAATCATGAATCAAATTATACGTGGACTATTTGTTCCGTTGTTCACTTTTGAAGTAATGTGTAACAATATTTTGATTGTGCACTCAACACTTAAGCCTGGACTGTCAAGATTTCGCTCACCGTCTTCTCCCACTTATTTTTATTAGTGAGCAGTTTCATAACGATTCCGCTTTTGAGTAGGACAGGCAGCAACTCTGTGCCTGTAGATATGCTCTGGCCTTGGCAATAGCCAACAATTTGGGCTTTGGGGGATAGGAGCACAGTAAAAAGAAAAATCCAACGTGAGATGTACTTTCATTCAGCTTTCAAATGGATTTTTTAAAAGTCTATCTTTTTATGTCTTTCCATATTGTTCTTTTATTCCATCCCAAATAGAAAAAAATATTTCTTGAAACATTTGAATTAATTCTCTTTCCCGGTGTCTTGTGTAGGCTTGACCAAAAGGAATTCCTTCGGTAATAAAATGCAATGTCCTGTTTAAGATGTATAGCAAAATATTTATCAAGTTTCTGTGGCTTTCATCACAATATTGTAAATATTCCTTTCATTACTTTTGTCTTAGTTTGTTACACATGTAGTCAGTAGTAGTTCATCCATCTATGTCAGAACTTTGAGCATATGTCCGCGTGGCATTGGATTTGATGTTGAGTTGTATTGTATCACTTTCTTGTTAACATTTGTCTCCAGTTTTTCTACTCTTGACTGTGTTGTTGTAGTTGGCATTCACGTGGAGGTATTTCTGATTTTCACATATTTATTCGTGCATGAGGAAGTGACACGAGTGTCTGTCATGGCGGCATGAAAGGAGTGCCACTGGCCGGGGAGTATGGGACGAGGAAGTTGGTCGAAGAATACTTACAGGAAGAGAGCTCTCTCACAACGAAAAATAGAAGTAGCATTCTTTGAGCAACCCACAGTCCCTTGTAGATTATTAATACTGACGGTTAGCAATAGGAAATATATTTTTGTGCGGGGTATTAAAAAAGTAAGCTTTTTAATGGTTTTGGTTCCAATGCTTTTAATTGATGCTGAGATCCCCGTGGTGAGGAAAATAGATCTGTGCTCTCCTCGGGGGGCTACAAGAGGTTTTTTAAAGCTTTGTAGAAGCGCTTTTTAAAAACATATTTTTAGTTTTCACAGTCTTAAAGAAAGCAGTCTAATGTTTAATCTTATAACGCTTTATGTGAATGAATTCCTCACGCTTGCTTAATTGCATCTGAAGGATATCGCTGTCACTTCACTGCCAAATGACGACCTTCTAGGATTTGGAAACAGTATAAGAACGATAGTTTTTATTCATCTTGTCTTGAAATAAGAGTGCACAGCGAGGAAAGAAATCATTTGTAAACAGCGTTCTTCAAGTGATTCTTCTTGGCGTAAGAAATCTTCGCCTAACAGTGTTGGCAGGCACGCCATCTGAATGATGGCAGTTCAGGAAAGTGAACCGTGTAGGTTCCCAAGTCTAGAACAGGAAGAGAGTCAAAGAACACAAAAAATGCAGAGCTATGGGCGGTTTGCATCCTGTGAAAGTTTCTGTTCTTTGCGAGACTTGCTACAGTCTGCCTCTAAGGTTTTCAAACGTGACGTGTTGCTTACGGAACCCTGTGGAGAAATAGGAAGTACTTTCCTTGCACTTTGTAATCGATCATAGAACTATTCGCGACCTGAGGGCGAGGGTCCAAGCACTCTGAGAATATAGGGCAAAAGGGCAGCTAATGGGTGCTGTTGATTTTTGTCTTTGAGTTATGTCTCTGGAGGCCTTAGTTAACCACGACGTAGAACGACACTCCGAGTTAGCATGATGTAACTTCCATTACTAGAACTGAACCTAAAGGCGATTGATTTGATGACAACGAGTATTTTTGCCTACTATCTATGAGTTTTATTGCGCATTTTGTGTGGTTGTGGTGGCCTAGTCGAATGCAACGATCCCAAAAATCTGAGTATGGATCTGTGTCCAAAGTACACACCTATCTTGAAACAAAACACAACCGCCATTGTACAGATTCTTTCTCACATCCATTTTTGAAGTCATAAGTGTTATTACTGTATGCTAGATGTCATTTAGTGATACTATTGATAATGCTCTGAGCAAATGGACATGACATGACCATATCAAGTTTAACCCATGTAGTAAACTACTTTGGTTCACGTTATTGTGGTGGTAGTGTTGTGACTTTGTTTTGTTTCTTATGTCAGGATGCGGTATGAATTCAGTGCATCTCTAGTAACGATGTAATGTCTTTGTATTGATATCTTGTTCCAGTTGTTGATATTTTCTCCTTTGACCAGCTTTCTCCTTGATACTAGGGTGATGAGAACCACTCATGAACGGAGATGATTGAGGCAGCAAGCAGGCTCTGGTGACTAGCTGTTATGAGAAGAACTGGGAGGTTGTAGGCCGTTGCTGTTCCTGATTGATACAGGATTCTGTGTTTCCTCGTTCATAGATCATGGGCTGGATGTTACTGTTTCAATGGGTGTGTGAGTTTTAAGTGTCTTGAATTATCACTCTTGCTGTTGGTCCTTGTGCATCTGTTTTGTCTAACAGTTAATGTCGGTACCAGCAATGTGTCATGCTTATGTTACTTTTTCTCATTCACTGCTCTGATTTTTATCAACAGATGGTTTTCACCCACATCTGTTTCATCTCTATTAGAAAGCCTTATTTCGCACAAGTAATCTGCCATATACAGCATACGACTTATTTCTTCCATTTTTCCTGTCATCTGATATGTTTTTGAAAGAGCTACAGCATCAGAATATTTGTTTGACAAGTGACAAGTAAACACGGGAACACGTTTTGGACGTGTACAAGTAAGTGTTGGTTGCTATCAGAATTCGTCTGAAAACAGTTTCGATCACAGCAGAGAGAACATCTGTGAAGGACAAGAGACAAAATAATTTTTCCAACCGAAAATTACTAATGACTTATAGAGCCCACGGTTTCGTCCGTTCAAAACGATCCAAGTCATTGCGAAATCGATGTTGTAGATTGTCACTTGTAAAATGAATATGAAAATGCTTGGGGTACTTCACCTTTTGGGCAATGCCATTGTCTGCACATGGTTGCTGTTTGGACAAGACAATACATTCTGGTGGGTCCATTGTATTTCTCCTTCACTTGTTGTTAAAAAAATAATCTGAGGCTGAAGATGTTGGCTGCATATGTTTTCAACTGACAAATTATGCCATCAGTATAACTCAAAAATATCGGAGAAAGCTATGCAAGCATCACAGATCCATCTTACAGGAGTCTAAGAAATACACCCTCATCCTCATGATTAACCCGGTACTGCCATGAAATTCTATTTAGAAACTTGTAGTATTGATGCAACAGAAGTGTGGATTGTTTTTAAGAGTAAAAATTCGGATCCCATTGCCATAATTTAGTATGCAGCAACTTCAAGTAGCCATATTTCGGGAGTAGAACAACATTAAATCCGAACTTTGTTTCCCCCCTCTAATGACAATGTGTCCGTGTTTCCACTTATATACTGATATTGCCGATTCTTTGCAACAGGATGAACTCTCAGAGACCGAGATTTCACTTTGACTTTTACTGACGGGAAATGTATTGTGTCCAACGTTAGACAAATGAGCTAAATCAGAGGTAAACTTTACTATTCTTCGAGAAAAGGAATGACATCATGAAGGAAAGAGCTTCCATGAAATGTTCATCTTAGCTAACTGAGTATATTGTGCATGTCTCCAATTATTTTTATGCGTCATTCTAGTTGATTAGTGCTGTTCAAATCGACTATTTGTGTTTCCTCACCCCAAAAGAGTCAAATCTGTTATTTCTAAGAACGGTTGGCACTGATGCTGTTAGTAGAGATACTTATTTTTATTGTAAAATATGTTTGTAAAGTGCCATTTCTGTCCATAAAACGAGAAATACAGCTTTAATATTTGTGAAATTCTTCGTGAGGAATGACTTTTAGCCTTTATTATGGATAAATGAACAAAAAGTTTAAGCCATACATGTGACAAGTTTGATTACTCTCTCGGCCTGCTGATGAGCTGCATAATACATAGTGGAGGACAGTCTTTTATTCACCGATAATTTGACACGATATGATGGTTGTGTTGAATTGTACTATGTTCATGGTGTGAGAGTTTATCAAACAGGAGATCTGCACTACATCAGTATAAGAGGTATCTATAATCTTCGCATGACCCATGGCCTTTGAGGAAAGGGATTGTAGTGACAATCAGAGGAGCAGATTACCAACAACACACTGAGGGCAGGAGGTGGTGCCAGACAACTGGGGTGACCAAAAGAAAGTCCTTCTGATTGTCAACGGAACGCCGATTATTTGCAGACGCCTGCATCCAGAGTGAGTAGCACTTGTTCTGAGTTATCCGGGGATCCCAAGTCGAAGGCGACTTAATACGGAGTGGAATCGAACATGATTATTTTCGTAAGAATTCTTTCTAATGCCGCAGAAAACTTTTTAGAGTCTAGGCTTTCCTTTGAAATGTACCCGAGTCGGTAGGGCGACATCAGGATGTAACCATTACAGCAGATGGTCTGGATGCAGAGGGAATGTGCAGAGGCCCATGAACTCATCCCCCATCGTATATAGTGTGCCCACAGATACTGCTGCTGATCTTGCTCAGTCACTACATCCAAGAATCATGCCATGCCAAGGGTGGGCGTAGAAGTTCTGTCTGTATTTTTGTATTGATATTTATCCATCCATGGCACTCTGCCAGATCGCAGAGTGCCTTCAATTTCTTCATCTTATTTTGATGCTTTTTCCCATATTGATAGCCGAAAGGCATCTGGAACTACAACTGAAAAGGAAAGGAGTCATTTCTGAACTGTGATTTTGACGGATTTATATATTGTGTATATTATGAGGCTACATTGAGAATAAGGGTTCCATATTTGGACCATCAACATTGTCCATTTTACAGCCAATTTTGTCGATGTTGCTCCATGTGCAACCCCTAGACACTTGGTCTATGAGATTCTTTTCTCATTATCATCTCCCCTTTTTGTTACTTTTTTCTGGGGTTTTATACTGTGCTCCTTAATATTCCTCTAATCATCATTATCTGTGTTTTCTTTTCCAATTATGGCAGTCCTCTATTGCTACTTGTATCTAAGCTTTGTTATAAAAATAAAAGTTGGAAAAAGTTACTTCTGTGTAGTGTTTTTGTCACAGTTTGTTGGCTAGAAATTATCGCTTCTAAAGCGATAGAAATACATGTATGAAATTTCTAAATGAAACCCTGAAAGTCTGTTTATTAATGACAAATGAACCAAAGGGGAGGTGTTCATAACCATCAGATACTGTTGTCATGAAACAAGTATGAATTTCTGAGAATCCACCAGCAGTTCGACGTAACAACACCATGAAGTTTTTTACAATCACTCTGCAATGGTGGCTATATTTCCTTATGGATAATTCGTTTCATGAATCTGCCTTCTTTCTCCTTCCCATTACTTACAAGCGTCGGTTCGTTGTTGTTGAATGGTCAAGCTCTTACCTGTCTACCCAGGAGTATTGCGGGTGTCTGTAAGGGCTGATCTGGAAAATTGTGAAAGCAAAATTTGGCGCGTTCAGTCGCAGCCTGGTTGCATTGCTTCAGATGGATTTGAGATAGGGGTAATGCGTGCAGTTTAAGCACCCACCAATGGATGGAAAGTCGCATATAAATAAAAGCACCTTATCCTTTACAGCGTCAAGTAAGCTTCCATTGAAAAGTTGAAAAATGCCAACCTCAACGTTGGTGAACGACACTGGCAAAACATTCGGATCTCTTCTGGGAGGAGAACCTATATAGCACGAAAAGTGTTTTAATGTTACACGTTTGCCTCGATAAAAGCATTCATCTCACATTTTACCACTTCACTACCTTGTGTATGTGTGTGGTGTGTGTGTGTGTATGTGTGTGTGTGTGTGTGTGAGAGAGAGAGAGAGAGAGCGTGAGAGAGAGAGAGAGAGAGCGAGAGAGAGAGTGAGAGAGAGAAAGAAAGAGAGAGAGAGCGTGAGAGAGAGAGGGGGGAGGGAGAGAAAGAAAGAGAGAGTTGGCGTGTCCACGTATCTGCAACAAGCAGAAGGAAGAGCAGCAACACTAACGCTGTAGCTGGAGCAATGATACTAGCAAAACCGTGCCAGTTATTTAATTCAAGCTGTTTCACAAGAATTTTGCGCTACGAAATTAAAAGAGGAGTCATACAATGATACAAAAATCACGTAGTATTCAAGATGTAAACAAACGCAGTCCTAACAACAATTATGTTAAATGCAGACAGCAATTATTTTGGCTGTGAGGGGCAGAAACATAATATCACTCTAAATCCAACATGTTACTACATCAAATGCACCTCTCATTATGAATAATGTTAAATTGATCGATGTTAGGAACAATTTGGATCCTGAAGAGTCAGCCTGCTCGCTTCATGGTGCCCCGCCCCGGTATAGGCTAAAGCAGTGCCATGCCAGTTGAAAAGGACGACCGATTGAGAACCCTAGCTGGCCAGCACCATCTGCACAAGAACCGTGGAAAAGTCCAGGATGTCGGCATCGGGAATGCCGGTGATCTGACACAGTCTCTCTATCACCTGAGGGGAGATTGTCAAGGAAATAAAATGTTAAATGCAATATTTTGTATTCCATGCTGTGTTTTATACATTCGCACATTGCAATTTCAGGCCCCTCGTTAAACTGAAACTGTTTCCGCAGTCCGAACGTTTTCCTTTAAATTGGCCAATACAATACTGCAGTAAAGAGACCTGCAAAATGAGCAACAAAGCTCAAATTCTGCAGAAATGAATGCATTGTCCAACACTTTGAAGGTCGGGTGTTCAGTGTATACTACAAAAGCCTTTCACAGAGCTAGAGTAGCAGAATGAACTCCGAATGACTTGAACCAGAGGCCCAAACAAAGGACAGTGGGAAAAGACCATGACTGATTATTCGTTATTTTTACATCACAGTAACTGCACCAATTTGAAAAAGAGTTCAGAGCGCTCATCCTTTACTCCCAAAACGGATACTCTCTCTCTCACACACACACACACACACACACACTCACACACACACACACACACACACACACACACACACACACACACACACACACACACACACACACACACACGAGCAAATGATACCATAATTCACTGGTGCCCTCAATCAAAGTGCTGACTGGAGGCCTTACCGTGTCGCTGAGCGTCCGATTCTCTGCATAGACCGAGGCAGCGATGATGGCGGAGGCAAGCAGCATTTTGTCCGCTTTGAGCGAGCAGAACCGCTCTCTGGAGAATACAGGTGAAAATAAATGTGTTTGCATTTATCATAGCAAAGTTGCACCCGTTAATGGATGTTCAGACCAGAAGGTTTTACATCTGGATCATTTGACCACCCTAGTCATCATCCAAACATTTTCTCAACCCTGGATTACAAGAAGCTATGTGAGTTAAGCACCTTGCTTATGAATATAACTTTAGAATTAGCGTAGTTTCGAGTTCTACTCTCTCTATCCGCTAATGAATAGTCGAAAAATAAAGTAGTATATGCAGCAATGTTGTGCCAGACCTGACTTGCAATCAATGTAGGGTTTGACATGTAGGTCTCACGCTTGATAACAGTTTTGCAAGAGCAAAGGAGTCAACGATGAGAGAGGTAATTAGGTAGTATAATAATTCTGTCGTGAATATTATAACAAAATTATTAAAATATACATGCATATGCCCTTTTCAGATAAACATAACTACAGGGAGAAACCAAGAGATCTATGAGGGGGAAAAAGGGGGGGGGGGGGGGCAATGAGGAAGTTACATGTAATGAATTATTCGAAACTGTAATTGTTAGGTGAGGCCTACATGAAACATTTCAGACAAGTCTGCATTCAATGGAAGAATCAAGAAAGAGTTGCCTTCTCTGCCTTCACTTATGCGTGGCTGTAGCTAGAATACGTATTCTCACACGAATGCGTGCGGGCGCGCGAGTGCATACACACACATATTCAACTGCAACGTGTGTGTGTGTGTGTGTGTGTGTGTGTGTGTGTGTGTGTGTGTGTGTGTGTGTGTGTGTGTGTGTGTGTGTGTGTGTGTGTGTGTGTTCTTTTCACGACACACGATGCCTTTCATGTTTGTTCTGATTGTTCTTGGATTTCACAAATGACTCGCAAAAGTGCTTTTGTACTTGTCTCTGGCGTCGTCACCTATTATTTTAGCTGCTTGTATGTAAACTCTTAAAAGCAAGGATAATAATGAGAGCCGTAAAAAAATACTTTGTCCTTTAGTCAAACTTGGAATCTCACACCAGGCTCTGTTAAACATCCCAGACTCACACAGGCGAGTTTTTAAATATTACTCTGTGTTCAGTGACTTCCAGGCATAATAGAAAATATCGTCATCGAACTGAGTTAAATTATCTAATGCAGGTTTGGTTTTTTTACTCGTAACGCTTTGAAAATTAAAATTAAACTTAAACGCAACAAAATCGACGCACGTGTGTGCAAGGGAATGTTTGTACCCTTACACACATATATAAAAATAGAACTATGTTTGTCATACTGTCTGCAAGAGATTACAAAAGATTAGGAGAAAAATCATAGTCTTGTAAATATTGGTAATGCTTATCATTAGAGGTGGGAAGGTGGAAAAAATGCCATAAGGGAAGAAAAATCATTGTTCACATCAGAGAGGTACACATGCAGGCCACATCGAATCTATGTAGAAATTTGCTCTTCAGTGCAGACCTAGAAAAGCTGGTTTTTGAATGATACTATGAGAGGAAATTAAAGGATAATGATAAAGTGCATAACTCTTTGAATCTTTAAAAAAAGTACATCACTCTCTTCCAAGGAAAATTCAGATTATGCATGCAGTGACATGGACATTCATTAAAACACGTAAGCGACAATACGCCCATTCTTCCACTGACAATGTCCTTCATTAAAATCCATTTGAAATATTCGACTGCTTATGGACATGTACAAGACTTACTTGTCTTCTGGACTGATCTCGGGCTGCCTGGCCACCACGGTGTAGAGGGCCAGGTACAGCTGGCAGCGCTGCAGGTAGCACAGGTCCAGCAGTTGCAGCGCCGTGCCGTAGCAAGCCTGCACCCTCAGTCTCCCCTCGCTGTGGCCTGCATGCATGCCACTTGCAGTAGGGCTTGGTGACTCGAGCATTCAATGCAAATGCTCATGCACGCGCGCACATACACGCACAGGCACATTAAATGAGAGATGGAAGAGGAGGGGGGGGGGAGGGGGGGGGGAGGGGGGAGGGAGGAGGAGGGGAGGAGGGGAGGGGGGAGGGGGTACGGACGAAGAGATAGACAGACACACACATACACCCAGACACAGACACACACACACACACACACACACACACACACACTCACACACACACACCACACACACACAGAGAGAGAAGAGAGAGAGAGAGAGAGAGAGAAAGAGAGATTGATTGATTGATTGATTGATTGATTGATTGATTGATTGATTGATTGATTGATTGATTGATTGATTGATTGATTGATTGATTGATTAAACTTTATTTTTCAAGGGAAATACATGAATTAGGCATAACTGCCTATCTTACATCCAGCCCTTGTTAAAACAAGAAAACAAACAAACAAATCCAATCCCATCGCCCATCCCTACCCACCCACCCAACCCCTATCCAACACAAAATTCACACAATAACATAGGTTACAATCAATTCATGGTAACGAAATACCACGTTGAAAATTGCCACAAAGTGAATTTAGAATAAGATGAAATTATCTAGGATGACTGCATAAGAAAATTATGTAGTTTCAATTTAAATTTCTCTAAAGATTTCACCATTTTTATAGAATCGGATAGTGTGTTCCACATAGTAGCCCCGGAATAAGATAGGCTATGTTTCAACAAATCAATCCTAGGTTATGGTATTATAAATTTATGTAAACGAATATTTGAATGTTGGATTAAGTTTATCAAATAATCAGGCACATCATAATCATTAATTCTTTTCATTAAGACACATTTATTGAATTGTAAATGCTTATGAAAAGGCAACATGTTAAGTTTTTCCATTTTGTCATTTGTAGATAGTGAACTATCCGTTACCATATGCTTAGAGGCTCTTCGATACAATGACTTCAGCCTTTTCAAGTTAGCGTCACTACAGCCATCCCAAATTGTTGACGCATAATTAACGTGAGATAAGATATATGAGCATAGAAGAAGATGTTGAAAGTTTGAACGTCAACAATATGTCTTAATTTGGAGAGAAGAAATAGATTAATTTTTTTTTTACAAATATAGTCAATGTGTGATTGCCATCCTAAATGATCATTAATTATTACACCAAGATCTTTGTGCTCAACAATTTTTTCGATCCTCAAAGAATCAAGAACAAGAGGAAGAGATAAAGAATATATTTGACGTTTTTGTCTTGTAGTTATCACCATATATTTCGTTTTGGAATGATTAATGACCATATGATTCGAAGAGCACCAGGAACGTTTTTCATCCAGGCTCCTTTGAAGTTTTACTGCCACACATTCAGTCCTGACACCTGAGGTTGAAAGTGTTACATCATCAGCAAACATATCACATGTAACTTCTTTATCAGAGATATGTAATGGTAGGTCATTGATGAATAGGCAGAACAGAAGAGGACCTAAGACAGAACCGTGTGGCACACCCACTTTTAAATGGCCGCAAAAAGAAGCATGTCCAGTCAAATAGACATACTGCTGTTTGTCTTTTAAGGATGATTGAAAGAATTTCACCCTGTTACAACCATTTAGATATTGTGATAATTTTCCAATTAAAGTATCATGATGAACCATGTCAAACGCTTTCTTTAAATCAAGAAAGATGGAACCAATCAACTGTGACCTATTAATGGCACATAGCCAAGAATCAATCAATCGAGTTAATGCTGTGTGGCAAGAATGTTTTGGTCGGAAACCCGATTGAAGAGAATAAAGTAGATCATGTTGATTCAGATATGCCATTAAATGCTTGTGAAGAGAGAGAGAGAGAGAGAGAGAGAGAGAGAGAGAGAGAGAAAGAAAGAATGAACGAAAACTGTATTGTGTAGGCCCCGGGCGCATTGCAAGAGGGAGAACAGCAAAACAAATGAAATCTACAGAACCAATACCGATACCGATATCAAGACTTTAACACGTCTTGCAGCACGCGCATCAGTTGCATCATATTCTCTAACAATGTGACGTTACCATCAACACGGAAAAGTATTTATCACTTTCGTCTCGCACGCCAGGGCTGCTGTCGTCTTTGATGCACGCCAGGGCTGCTGTCGTCTTTGCTGCATTTCGTGTTGTCGTGTTTTTAAACGCTTCTACCAGCACTACCAAGACATCAGAACCAACAAGGGGACTCTCGTGACCAGGCACTTCAACGTGCCGGGTCACACTATGGCGAACATGAGAGTCATGCCGATCGAGCAGGTATATTGTGTGCCATCGGATCATCCACGTAGACTGACAAGGGAGGCTTTTTGGATGACTAAACTGCGTACCACTTATCCTCTTGGTCTAAACACCAAAGAGTAGTTGAGTGATTGGCGGTTTGGATGTTCAGAGGGTACGCTTGTCGGCTTTCGGGGGTGATTCGATGGTCTGGATGTGTGTACTGTGTGTTTGGAGGGGTGTGTGTGTGTGTGTGTGTGTGTGTGTGTGTGTGTGTGTGTGCGTGTGTGTGTATGTGTGTGTGTGTAGGTGTGTGTGTGTAGGTGTGGATGTGTGTATTTGCGTGTGTGTGTATGCACGTGTGTGTGTGTGTGTGTGTGTGATATGCTGTTTCTTTCTCCAGAGTTCTTGGACTCATATGTGCTCATTTTTGTGGACTATCGTGGTAATTGGCCAGCCAGGACATCCAAGACTATAAGAATGTCTTACGTCATAGCACACGTACTTCTTTTTATACGTCATCTTGACGCTATTTTATTCTTTGCTGAAGAAGTTGCCGAATGGCATGGAAATATTCTAAGAAGTACAAACACAGAAAGTCATCTTGTTTTTTGTTTTCTTTCTCTTTTTTGGACGTGTTTTTATCACTTGGATTTTCCTTCGTTCTGAATTCTGTCATTAGATGACGCGTTATGCGCGCATGCGCGGCGGGGGAAATTTGTCTCGCGCCATGTGGAGGGCCTGTAACGTCCAAAAGTATGAACCGTCCCAAAGTATGAACCGGAAATCGTCGCAGAGTTATCTGCTCGGCTCTCTCTTTATGCGATTTACCACTCCTGCACCTGTTCTTCGCATGGAATATATCCCGACAAACGACGCATTAGTTGCTTTACGAGTTTTTGTGTTTTTGGTGCATTTGTGTCGTTTAACACATAATGTAGCGTTCAAAAAAGTTTTTTCCCGTGAAAAGCCGTCTTGCTTGCCGGAAATAATATGGGAGTCACCTCCCTGTAGTCTATTTGTAGTCTGGTTTTATAAAACGCGACCGTTGACTGACTTGGCACGCCCGGGGAGTTATGCTAAGATCCGGCCGCGTTAATATATCTGCGTTTTGTGACAAACGTCTTGCTCGGCGGTACTGTACTCCATGCACCTTAACGGTGCGCGTGATTCGGGTGTAATCTTAAGCTAAACGACGTTCCGAATGTTTCCGACTTCGACCATTTCAGCAGCGCCAATAAACGTCGTTTAGCTTAAGATTACACCCGAATCACGCGCACCGTTAAGGTGCATGGAGTACAGTACCGCCGAGCAAGACGTTTGTCACAAAACGCAGATATATTTACGCGGCCGGATCTTAGCATAACTCCCCGGGCGTGCCAAGTCAGTCAGGCGGAGTGGCGGGTGCCGTCTCTTTTTAGAGTCGAATTATTAAGAGTACCGGGCAGATAACTCTGCGACGATTTCCGGTTCATACTTTTGGACGGTTCATACTTTTGGACGTTACAGGGCCTGTAACGACCCAAAGTATGAACCGTCCCAAAGTATGAACCGGAAATCGTCGCAGAGTTATCTGCTCGGCTCTCTTTTCATGGGTTTTGACGCTCCTGCACCTGTTCTTCGCATGGAATATATCCCGACAAACGACGCATTAGTTGCTTTACGAGTTTTTGTGTATTTGGTGCATTTGTGTCGTTTAACACATAATGTAGCGTTCAAAAAAGTTTTTTCCCCGTGAAAAGCCGTCTCCCCTGCCGGAAATAATATGGGAGTCACCTCCCTGTAGTCTATTTGTAGTCTGATTTTAAAAAACGCGACCGTTGACTGACTTGGCACGCCCGGGGAGTTATGCTAAGATCCGGCCGCGTTAATATATCTGCGTTTTGTGACAAACGTCTTGCTCGGCGGTACTGTACTCCATGCACCTTAACGGTGCGCGTGATTCGGGTGTAATCTTAAGCTAAACGACGTTCCGAATGTTTCCGACTTCGACCATTTCAGCAGCGTCAATAAACGTCGTTTAGCTTAAGATTACACCCGAATCACGCGGACCGTTAAGGTGCATGGAGTACAGTACCGCCGAGCAAGACGTTTGTCACAAAACGCAGATATATTAACGCGGCCGGATCTTAGCATAACTCCCCGGGCGTGCTAAGTCAGTCAGGCGGAGTGGCGGGTGCCGTCTATTTTCAGAGTTGAAATTTCAGCACGTCCCGAGCAGTTAACTCTGCGACGATTTCCGGTTCATACTTTGGGTCGTTACAGGGCCTGTAGCGACCAAAATAGTTTCCCGGCCAAAACAGTTTCCGGAAGTCATCGCAGAGTTATCTGCAAGGGACGTGCTGAGAATTCAACTCTAAAAAGACACGGCACCCGCCACTCCGCCTGACTGACTTCGCATGCCCGGGGAGTTATGCTAAGATCCAGCCGCGTTAATATATCTGCGCTTTGTGACAAACGTCTTGCTTGGCGGTACTGTACTCCATGCACCTTAACGGTCCGCGTGATTCGGGTGTAATCTTAAGCTAAACGACGTTTATTGGCGCTGCTGAAAAAGTGAAATTGTCTAAGTCGGAAACATTCGGAACGTCGTTTAGCTTAAGATTACACCCAAATCACGCGCACCGTTAAGGTGCATGGAGTACAGTACCGCCGAGCAAGACGTTTGTCACAAAACGCAGATATATTAACGCGACCGGATCTTAGCATAACTTCCCGGGCGTGCGAAGTCAGTCAACGGTCGCGTTTTATAAAACCAGACTACAAATAGACTACAGGGAGGTGACTCCCATATTATTTCCGGCAGGGGAGACGGCTTTGCACGGGAAAAAACTTTTTTGAACGCTACATTATGCGTTAAACTACACAAATGCACCAAAAACACAAACACTCGTAAAGCAACTAATGCGTCGTTTGTCGGGATATATTCCATGCGAAGAACAGGTGCAGGAGCGGTAAATCGCATACAGAGAGAGCCGAGCAGATAACTCTGCGATGACTTCCGGAAACTGTTTTGGCCGGGAAACTATTTTAGCCGCTACAGGGCCTGTAGCGGCCAAAATAAATTCCGAAAGTCATCGCAGAGTTATCTGCTCGGCTCTCTTTTTATACGATTTACCGCTACTTCACCTGTTCTTCGCATGGAATATATCCCGACAAACGACGTATTAGTTGCTTTACGAGTTTTTGTGTTTTTGGTGCATGTGTGTCGTTTAACACGTAATGTAGCGTTCAAAAAAGTTTTTTCGTTTGCATGATGTACTTACGCAAACAACTTTCTGTTTTGAATGCACAAGTGTTTATATCAACAACGTTGTTCATGAAAACACTCTCTGAATGCGTGCGGGGGCAAGCGTGTGCGTATTTTGTGTAGATGTGTGCACGTGCGTGAATAAGCGTGTGCATCTTTTGTGTGTAGATGTGCGCACGTACCTGTGTGTGTGTGTGTTTATGTGTGCGTGTGTGTGCACGTGCTTGCAGTCAATCTCCGTTTGTATGCAATGTCTGTTTGTGCGTGGGTATTCATGTGTGTTTATGTCTTCATATGTGTGTGTGTGTGTGTGTGTGTGTGTGTGTGTGTGTGTGTGTGCTTGCCTATATGTGTGTGCATGCGTGTATGTGTGTGTGCGCGTGTGTGCGTGAGCATGCGTAGGTGCTTGTGAATGTGCGCGCGCATGCACATTTAATGGCAGATGTCGATGTGGACAGGGTACAGGCGAGGAGACCCAGGCAGTCGGGACGCGTCGTCTGACCAGTGGTGCCTACCCAGGATCTCCAGCAGGGTTTCGATGTAGACGTGGGGCGGGGTGAGAGCCACGTTGAAACTGAGGGTAGACAGCACACGCAGCTCCGAGTCGAGGACGCTCTCCATGGAGGAGTCGTAGCCCTGACACGTCATGAAGCGCCTGGCCTTGACCGCCGTCACCACCTGTGTGCAACCAATGCAATCGTGCAATATGCAAACTGGCACTAATTTGCATTGCCCTCGCCTTCATTTTTATATACATATGCATCAAGGAAGCTCAAAAGAAAAATGGAGAGCATTCTGTGAGAGCAAACCTCCGCCACGGAAGTCACAATTTCTCTTCCATGGTCTGTATAATTCAGACAGGATGGTATGCTAGCCAGATCTGATGCTATGAAGTTTAGATCATTTTAGCGCCTCCCAGCTGTCTCGGAGTGTGGAACACATACGCCGGCAGAATACATCGTTTGACTATCATCTTCGTGATGCCCAATGAAAACAACTGAGAGCGCAACCCTCCGCCAAGGAAGCCACAATTTCTCTTCCATGGCCTGAATAATTAATTCAGGCAGGATGTTCTACTAGCCAGGCCTGAATAATTAATTCAGGCAGAATGTTCTACTAGCCAGGCCTGACACAACGAATGTGTATTCATTTTAGTGGCTGAAAGTAATCACTGAGTGCGGAACGCATACGCCCACGTCATCGATAGTTTGATGTCTTCTCCTTCGTATTGCTCAATCAACTTTCTCTTTTTGTGGTAATTCCCAAACATAATAACATATAATCTCCATAATCTAATAGAGTATTCCTTGAGTAAAAGTCGGACCTTCCACCAAATCTAATCAGAATCCCTGGTGGACTTTTTGAGTTATTTTGGCAAATAACCAACTAATGAGCGCACTGAGGGAAAAACGTAAGCTCCTTGGCAGCGGTGACTATATTACGTTTTGAAATGGAAAGACGTTTCGAAGTCTCACCAGAGTTTTTAAAGCACCGACACTTTCTGTTATTCAAAGAATTACAAGATTGCAATTTCAATTTGAGTGCCGAGTTGTCCAGTATAACAAAAATGTTGCATTGAATGTTGATAGCTGTGGAATACATTCAAGAGGATAGCTATTCCACAGCATTAGGTCATGGATTGTGTACGTATCATAGATAAACTGTGGAATGTGTACATTCCATGGGATGGCTATTCCACAGAATTGGATTGTGTACGTATCATAGATAAACTGTGGAATGTGTACATTCCATGGAATGGTTATTCCACAGCACTAGGTCATGGATTGTGTACGTATCATAGATAAACTGTGGAATGTGTACATTCCATGGGATGGCTATTCCACAGAATTGGATTGTGTACGTATCATAGATAAACTGTGGAATGTGTACATTCCATGGAATGGTTATTCCACAGCACTAGGTCACGGATTGTGTACGTATCATAGATAAACTGTGGAATGTGTACATTCCATGGAATGGTTATTCCACAGCACTAGGTCATGGTTTGTGTACGTATCATAGATAAACTGCGGAATGTGTACATTCCATGGAATGGTTATTCCACAGCACTAGGTCATGGATTGTGTACGTATCATAGATAAACTGTGGAATGTGTACATTCCATGGAATGGTTATTCCACAGCACTAGGTCATGGATTGTGTACGTATCATAGATAAACTGTGGAATGTGTACATTCCATGGAATGGTTATTCCACAGCACTAGGTCATGGATTGTGTACGTATCTGTATATATATTTTCGCTGTCTGTGTGTGTGTGTGTGTGTGTCTGTGTGTCTGTGTGTGTGACACTCATACGTTTCCACAGTTTTATTCCGATCGACTTGAAACTTGGTATGGGGTTAGATGTGGACCCGGGTCAGGTCAACGTGGGGTTAAAAAAATGTTGTTGCCATGGTAACCGGAAGTGGGCACAAACAAGATGGCCGCCGAAAACTCAAAGTGCTCCGATTTGACCGAAATTTGGTGAGTGGGTAGGTACAATAGAATGATGAAGATCTGTGAAAAAAAAATTGGTTGTCATGGTTACGTCACGAGAAAAACAAGATGGCGGCTGAGGAAACAATGGACGACTGTGTCGAAGGCGGCGAAGCCGCCTGAGACACAGGAGTTCCCATCGACTTAAATCTTGGAATGTGGTTAGTTAGATGTGGGCCAGGGTCAGGTCATGATGGGGTTAAAAATAAATGGCATTTGCCATGGTAACCGGAAGTGGGCACAAACAAGATGGCCGCCGAAAACTCAAAGTGCTCCGATTTGACCGAAATTTGGTGTGTGGGTAGGTAAAGTCAGATGATGATGATCTGTGAACAAATTGTTCGGTTACCAT
The DNA here is from genome assembly GCA_034096865.1 of Theodoxus fluviatilis. Taxonomy (NCBI): domain Eukaryota; kingdom Metazoa; phylum Mollusca; class Gastropoda; order Cycloneritida; family Neritidae; genus Theodoxus; species Theodoxus fluviatilis. The sequence continues at coordinate 8,744 of JAWQFJ010000764.1, read as the reverse complement.
GGTTACGTCACGAGAAAAACAAAATGGCGGCTGAGTAAACGATGGACGACTGTGTGGAAGGCGGCGAAGCTGCCTGAGACACAGGAGTTCCCATCGACTTAAAACTTGGTATGGGGTTAGATGTGGGCCGGGGTCAGGTCATGGTGGGGTTAAAAAAAAGATGTTGCCATGGTAACCGGAAGTGGGCACAAACAAGATGGCCGCCGAAAACTCAAAGTGCTCCGATTTGACCGAAATTTGGTGTATGGGTAGGTAAAGTCAAATGATGAAGATCTGTGAACACATTTTTGGTTATGGTTACGTAATGAGATAAACAAAATTGCGGCTGAAGAATTTGGCTTTGTATGTGGCTTTGACGCTTTGCGCATTGCCTGGCCGCGAAGCGGCTAGTCTCTATATATATTTTCGCTGTGTGTCTGTGTGTGTGTGTGACACTTATACGTTTCCACAGTTTTATTCCGATCGACTTGAAACTTGGTATGGGGTTAGGTGTGGACCGGGGTCAGGTCAACGTGGGGTTAAAAAAATGGTGTTGCCATGGCAACCGGAAGTGGGCACAAACAAGATGGCTGCCGAAAACTCAAAATGCTCCGATTTCACCGAAATTTGGTTTGTGAGTAGGTACAGTCAAATGATGAAGATCTGTGGAAAAAAAATTTGGTTGTCATGGTTACGTGACAAGAAAAACAAGATGGGGGCTGAGGAAACAATGGACGACTGTGTCGAAGGCGGCGAAGCCGCCTGAGACACAGGAGTTCCCTTCGACTTACATCTTGGAATGGGGTTAGATGTGGGCCAGGGTCAGGTCATGATGGGGTTTTTAAAAAAAAGCGTTTCCATGGTAACCGACCGGAAGTGGGCACAAACAAGATGGCCGCCGAAAACTCAAAGTGCCCCGATTTGACCGAAATTTGGTGTGTAGCTTGGTAAAGTCAGATAATGAAGATCTGTGAACAAAGTTTTGGGTTACCATGGTTACGTCACGAGAAAAACAAAATGGCGGCTGATTAAACAATGGACAACTGTGTTGAAGGCGGCGAAGCCGCCTGAGACACAGGAGTTCCCATCGACTTGAAACTTTGAATGGGGTTACTTAGATGTGGACCGGGGTCAGGTCATGGTGGGGTTAAAAAAAAATGGCGTTGCCATGGTAACCGGAAGTGGGCACAAACAAGACGGCCGCTGAAAACTCAAAGTGCTCCAATTTGACCGAAATTTGGTGTGCGGGTTGGTAAAGTCAGATGATGAAGATCTGTGAACAAATTTTTCGGTTACCATGGTTACGTCACGAGAAAAACAAAATGGCGGCTGAGTAAACAATGGACGACTGTGTCGAAGGCGGCGAAGCCGCCTGAGACACAGGAGTTCCCGTCGACTTGAAACTTGGAATGGGGTTAGGTGTGGACCGGGGTCAGGTCAACATGGAGTTAAAAAAATGTTGTTGCTATGGTAACCGGAAGTGGGCACAAACAAGATGGCCGCCAAAAACTCAAAGTGCTCCGATTTGACCTAAATTTGGTGTGCGGGTAGGTAAAGTCAGATGATGAAGATCTGTGAACAAATTTTTTGGTTGTCATGGTTATGTCACGAGAAAAACAAAATGGCGGCTGAGGAAACAATGGACGACTGTGTCGAAGGCGGCGAAGCCGCCTGAGACACAGGAGTTCCCATCGACTTAAAACTTGGAATGGAGTTAGTTAGATGTGGACCGGGGTCAGGTCATGGTGGTGTAAAAAAAAAGGTGTCGCCATGGTAACCGGAAGTGGGCACAAACAAGACGGCCGCCGAAAACTCAAAGTGCTCCGATTTGACCGAAATTTGGTGTGTGGGTAGGTAAAGTCAAATGATGAAGACCTGTGAACACATTTTTGGTTATGGTTACGTAATTAGAAAAACAAAATGGCGGCTGACGAATTTGACTTTGTATGTGGCTTTGACGCTTTGCGCATTGCCTGGCCGCGAAGCGGCTAGTCATAGATAAACTGCGGAATGTGTACATTCCATGGAATGGTTATTCCACAGCATTAGGTCATGGATTGTGTCGTGTTACATCGTTTGATAGAATGACTGTGTGAGATAGTGTTGCTAGTTTGGCTGTGTGTGTGTGCTTTCCCCTAGACTAATTATTTTAAAGAACGAGCCAAGTCGAACAGACAGTAAGAAATCGTGGTCAATCAGCAAGCAGAACCACAGCTCTCCAAAGCACAACGAATACGCATGCTCAAACACCAGTCAAGATCAGACGTGATCGCTTTGACTTTCTAATAGATTCTTAGACATTCATCCATAAATCGTGACCCAAGCTTGCCTGGAGACGTTGGAGGGCGACTCGTGGCTAACAAAGGTTGTGGGGAAGAATGGGCGAGTCCCTACATACAGCTATTATGGTCCCCACACTGCCACTTCTCGCAGCCCACCCTTTGGCACCCACCGACCCCCACAACCCATTAAGCAGACAGGTCTGACGTCCACACACCCACATAAAGCGCCGTTATTGCAACAACACACTGAATCACCACAGGCATTGCATGCAAGCACGTCAGTGGATAGAGCCCTGTGCTCAGAAAGATAGGGTCCTCGATAATGCGGCCTCAGTACAGCTTGCCGTCGAACTTGATCTCCACACTACGATGGCGGGCGTGTCCTAGAATTGTTATCAGGCCGTGAATTTTTCTGTCATTAAAAATGCTTTTATAACCTACTTTTTGAGGAAATGAGATAGAAAATATTGTTTATGTGAATCACGTGCGAGCGTGCTCACATGTATATGAATGTGTTTGCAATCAACTGGAAACAAGAGAACCAGCGTTTTTAGTGAAACGAGAGGGGGAGGAGGAGGAGAAGGGGAGAGAGAGAGAGGGGGGGGGGGGAGGGAGAGAGAGGGAGGGGGAGGGAGGAGACAGACACCCACTGACTAACTAACCAACAGACAGACGGACTGACGAATGGATGAATGGGCAGACAAGCGAGTGGGCGGACGGACTGACAGAGACAGATATACACAGACGCAGACATAGAGAGACAGAGTAAAAGTGAAGGGAGAATAGGGAGGAGAGGGGAGAAGCAGGTCAAGGTGTACAAGCGCAAATACACGAGCGTGCGTGGAAGGAGTCACGCACCTTGTTATTGGCGGTGACTTTGCTGGCGATCTGGCAGCAGGATACCATTCTGAGGACGACCTGGTGGCTGACTCGATCTCGGATCTCGCGCCACTCCGTAGCCTTATGCACCCCGAACTTCTTCACGTGGTTGAAAAGGTTGGTGATGTGCTTTACCATGAACCTAAAACAAACACTTTAAATCAAAGTAACCTTGGCAACGAACTATAAAATACTTGGCGTTGTATTGTGCTTTCTTCCTGTCTTCTCGCCTGTTGTGGTGTATTTGTAATGTCGTCCAAATTACCATAAGAGGCAATACAACGCCAACTGTTTTGTAGACGCCTGCTCTTTGAAGAAGTTAGGCACGTTTGGGTAAAGAAGGGCAGAGACGATTGTCTGTGCCTGAGTGCAGCATACGGCCAAAGCCGCTGAATGCCCCTTTCGTCAGCAGTAGCTCAGGCTGGTGGGTATCGGGGCGTGCTCCAGTAGCTTAGCCAGGAGCTGCCTCTGGCAGCCAACGAGGCTACCGGGAGTCATCTGGACAATATCATGTCATAGGGATTCGACTGAAAACACTTTAGATTATATAATGGAAACCCCGGGCTTATTCAAGTTGATTTCTTGGCTGAAGAGCAGACGTCGGTGGAACAATGAATTAGTCTCCTCTTCGAGTGCTGCCATTCCAGTCAAACGGGACTGAGCACATGGTGACCAAAGGTGAACATTACACTGTTGGCCTTCAGGTATGTGAGTACCTGTTTTACAGATGCAATTATTACAACTGCAATCTCAATTAATCTTTGAAAGTAAACACATGCATTACACAACAATTGAACAACCGAAATCCAGTCTGATGAGTGGTTGTTTTGCCAAGGAATGTAGCCAAGTAGTCATTTAAATTTTCTGGCACCAAAATCGTGTTAGGAAAAAGTCTATACGGCGTGACATCTGCTGCTATCCAACACAAGACTCTAATCCCGAGACAACAAGGAACTGTATGTAAGTTACACATTCCTAACAGCTACATAAAATAACCATCAGGTAGTTAAGGTAATACTTATTGCTGTACATTATCAACATGGTTTATTTACCACTGCAGTCTACATGTGCAGATGTAATCCTCCTACCTGCTGAAAATCTCCACTGCCAAGTACTTCGACTCCACGGGAACTTTCAAGGTCTCACAGAACAGGAACATGTACTTGACGTAATCCCCCCTCCTGAAGTAGTCCTGGACGAAAATAAACCGCAGCAGTTTTAGTCATAGGTTGTCAATACCATCACCATTTTTGTCGGACAATCAGCGATTTCAATGGTTTGAGGTTTTCTTTTCAGCAATCCTGTTATCGAGGGAGCTGATGAGTACAAGCATTGTTCGTATTCGCAGCAATAGCAGCAGTTCCTTGTTCCCTGAACAATCATTTGCTCAGCAAACGAGAATAGCCCTTTTAAAAGACATAACGTGCTGTTTCAACCTATATCTAATAAAATGTTAAAAAATTATTATGTATACATCAAAACGATGAGCAACGGCTATTGAATGAAATTGTGGAACGACTACTACATGGAAAATAACAAAGGAGGGACAGCAGCAGCAGAAGCAGAAGCAGCAGGAGAAGCAGCAGAAGCAGCAGGAGAAGCAGCAGAAGCAGCAGGAGAAGCAGCAGCAGCAGCAGCAGCAGGAGAAGCAGCAGAAGCAGAAGCAGCAGCAGCAGCAGCAGCAGCAGGAGAAGCAGCAGAAGCAGCAGGAGAAGCAGCAGCAGCAGCAGGAGAAGCAGCATAAGCAGAAGCAGCAGGAGATGCAGCAGCAGCAGCAGGAGAAGCAGCAGAAGCAGCAGGAGAAGCAGCAGCAGCAGCAGGAGAAGCAGCAGAAGCAGCAGCAGGAGAAGCAGCAGCAGCAGCAGCAGGAGAAGCAGCAGAAGCAGCAGGAGAAGCAGCAGCAGCAGCAGGAGAAGCAGCAGAAGCAGCAGGAGAAGCAGCAGCAGCAGCAGCAGGAGAAGCAGCAGAAGCAGCAGGAGAAGCAGCAGCAGCAGGAGAAGCAGCAGAAGCAGAAGGGGAAGCAGCAGCAGCAGCAGCAGAAGAAGCAGCAGAAGCAGCAGGAGAAGCAGCAGGAGGAGGGGGAGGAGGGGAGGGGGGAAGGAGGAGGAGGAGGAGGAGGAGGAGGAGGAGGAGGAGGAGGAGGAGGAGGAGGAGGAGGAGGAGGAGGAGGAGGAGGAGGAGGAGGAGGAGGAGGAGGAGGAGGAGTTCATACCAGACTAGGTTCTGAGAAAGACAGGTGGAGACAGACACGGACGCAACGATACACCAGAAGGCGAAACAACAGCAGAGCTGAAAGAAGCGAGGCAATAAAACATAAGAGTCATAGGTTGAGCCAAAGCAAACCATGCTAAATCAACGCCCATTTAAACAAGCGAAAACGAGATCAAGTGACAAATTTTCAGGTCTGGCTCTTGCGTTGCAGGCGTTTGTCATGTTTTTTTTATAGGCCCTATATATTATTATTCCCTTTGCAGTTGCAAAGTGGGGTTTTCCTCCTTCTGCTTCCTTTGGCAAGATGATGCTCTACATTGCTTCTCCTCAAACAAGAATTAAATTAAGCAAGGACGGAGAATGAGACGGGCAAAACTGGTCAGACGGGTCTTAACCGCAGCTCAATCAAATGCAGTTTGCATGCATGCTGTCAAGCACAGAAGATATGCAAACATTTCATTGTTTTATTGTCGGACGAGCAGGCTAGCAGATGTATGCTCCATGAGCATTATGCAGGATAGAATGGGCAGTCGCTGTCTAAAATGACATTTCAATATTTTCCTTCAGACATTATGGTCTGAAATGAGTCACAAAAGTTTGTAATGACCGTACCTTGTCAAAGGCTTTTTCCGAAAGTGGCTTTACATTTTTCATTTAGCAGACCTGCCGCAAAGTGATATGTTAAAAGACACATTCGAATGCCTAAAGCTGTAGTGTAAAGTCTGTGTACCTGATCTTCACTTGCTTCACCTATGTCCTTAGCATTTTTCTTCTTTAACTCAATGAGCCACTCATAAAGCGCCTGTGGAGAGAACTGGCTGTCTGCGTGGTTGAACAGTGGCTCCTGGAGTCCCTTACGCGCCTTTTCTTCCGACTTCCTTTTCTCAGCCATCTGTTCACCAACAGCGTACACAGCCATGCGATTATCAACCTTAAATGAAGTAATCGTCCATCATTAATCACAAATGAGCGAGAGAGAGCGAGCGAGAGTGAGAGAGAGAGAGAGAGAGAGAGAGAGCACGAGATGAGAGAGACCCACCCGCACTCCGAGCCTGACCGAGCCGACTGCGAGATGAGCCGAAACGCCCCTACTACAGACACTACTGCGGACTACCCGGATACTACTAACTCGTGGCCAGAAGACGTCAGAGTAAATAATGCACACTGATGCCCATTGACCCTCGACGTTTCGAGCAGCATTATTCTCTCTCTGGAGATGAGAGCAGTGGAGCGAGAGAGATGAGTGAGAGACTGTATCAGTTTCCGCTAAAGGTCCGTGTGTGACGGACAGATAGCGACAGAGGATGAAGACGAGGACCGAGAGGCAGAGTATGTTTGTGCCGGTTGGATTGAATGCGTCGACATTACTAACTATGGGAGAGCCAAGAACCTAAGCGATCGAGCGCGAGCGGGAAAGGTGAAGCGGAAGTTCGAGGAGGAGAGGCTTATCGCAGCCGCTATGAAGAAGAGGAGGCCTGGAGAGAGAACGTGGGATGATGGAGAGAGAGAGACCGTTGGAGCTGAGAGCAGAGAGTCTTAGGCGTCTCGAGAGAGAGAGAGAGAGAAACCCGGCCTATTACAGTGGAAGGAAAGGCATGAGATACATGAAGGGGGGGGGACGGGCTGGGTAGGGCGGCGAAGCGTGGAGGAAGCGACGAGCGGAGAGAGTGAGCGCAGGGACGAGGCGATGTTCGTGGATTGCCATGAGGGGGTGGAGAGACGAGGAGCGCGGACGATGAGAGAGGGTCGCGACGGGTGACAGGCGGAGAACGTCGCGGATGTAGAGTCGATTGCCGAAGACTACGGAGAGGGGAGTCGGAGGATGTGAGTGCGAGAGTGGAGTGTATAATTATCTTGCAAGCATGTATAACATGTACAATTTAACATACTGGAAACTTGAGAGAGAAGACGCGAGAGACTTGAGAGAGGACGACGGTCCAGATGAGAGAGAGAGGAGCGGAAGAGCTGGCGGACTTTGGAGAACGACAGAGAGAGGATTAGCCGAGGTGACTGTGAGAGCGGAGAGAGGAGTGGAGAGATTGAGTCTTGATTAACTCAAGGATGAAATTTTAGGCATGTCTTTCGCCTATACCTTGTACAAATTGTCCTTAGCCTCCATAATGAAAATGATAAAACAGGGATAGATAAGAAAAAATACGACACTGCTATGCAACGTAATGGGTACTATGTACAACAGTTCGTGTAAAGGCTATAATTGAAGAATATTGATCAACAATGGACAAAAGATTTTAGTCACGAAAGCCTCTATCACAACAGACTGGTCAGCTTAGTGACCCATATCGCGAAGTACTACGCGCGAACATAGCCTAGTTGAGCAATTCATAGAGATCTGAACGTATGATAATCACCGTAGTGAGATGCTTTTAATAAAGTCCACCCCTCACTAGGAAGCTCAACTATTCTATATAGTAACCCATTTTGCGAGAACACGATCGAAACCACCGTTGCCTCGCGCCGCTCTGTTCCGAATCGATGAACTGGATCCCCCCCCCCCCCCCCCCTGACGAACTGAGTACCTGAACCGCCGAGCAACGGAGACGAGTGTACTCGCGATCGTTGAGCACTCTGGAGACATAGGAATGTAGCACTCTGGGGAGAGACACGATGTTGAGAAGACACGCGGGAAACCTTCAGCGGAGAGAGCACTAGAAGAGATTGAGCGATGTGAGAGAGGAACTTCGATCGGGCAGTTTCATGACGTATACTCAGATAGAGGACATATGGAGAGACGATGAGAGAGAGAGAGAGATGAGGAAGCAGTTACTTTTGACGGTGATGAAGTAGCGTAGAAGCCTACTTCTATCAATGCTTTGACCATACAAAGATAAAATCAGTCTAAAAAACGACAATGATAATTATATTTAACACGTTTTGTGAACGTACGCTGGAAAATACATTGACTCGCGTCTACTTTCAGTAGTATTTGCTGTAGCGTTGTCAGGAAGTCAGCGCTTCGCATTGACATTCTTGTATTTTACAAGAAAACGATATCTGTACTCCGTTGCAACTGCATGGTTTTGGACAATTTCCAACATATAGGCTACAAACTCGGTTAAAACCCCTTAGTTCTGCCTCTATTTCCGAAACTATGTGAGTATGTCTCTAGTTCATGTATATACGTGTCCTTAATTTTTATTCCGTGTATTTCTGTAATTGCTGTAGTTAAAAAAGAAAATCATAACTATTTCAACCGTGTCAAAAGGAAACGCGCGCACTATTCCTGTTGTTGTTCTTATTTTTTACGAAAATTAACCGGTGAAAACTTCTGGATGAGCATCCTCGCAGCATTGAATTTTAACCGAAATACAAACTAACCAAGGAGAATAAGCACAGAAGCTAATAGTAATAGCCTAAATCGCGTCAATTCATTCC
>JAWQFJ010000763.1:27500-32500 GCA_034096865.1 Theodoxus fluviatilis | reverse complement strand
CTCCCTCCCTCCCTCCCTCCCTCCCTCCCTCTTCCTCTCCCTCCCTTTCTCCCTCTTCCTCAGTATGGAACGCCATAAATACCTTTACCAAACGAAACGGAGCTAAAGCTCCCTCATCATACACATCCGATGACGTTAATAACTGCAATAATCACTTCCTTTCTGTGGCTGAAAAGTTATTCCCTCGCAATAACAACCATAATTTCCTATCTGAAACAGCATATCTCCAAGAATTCTGCCAGGAGAGACTATTGTCTTCATTGGAATTTGAGATTCCTCTTCTTGTTGTTCATGAAGTTGGCAGATTTATTGAAAAACTCAACTCAAAAACAACAGGACCTGATGGCGTCAATATTGGCCGGAGACGCGTTGTCGTTACTTCCGGAATTATTTGTAGAAGCCACGTGCTTTCAACCATGTTGGTAGAAGGCGAGCGCCGTCTGCTAAGCTGTGCTACGGGAGACGTGCAACCATGCCGACTTCTTGCTGCGTGAAAAATTGTTTTAACAACCAACAAAAAGACAAATTAAGAGGAGTCAAACGCTCCTACTACTTTATACCATCAGAGAAAATCAATCTAGGTCCGATTGTGCAAAGGGTGACCGAAGCTAGACGAGGAGGATGTAAAAAGAAGATGTACATAATAAAAACCGCTGGCGCTGAACCTCCAGGTTTTGGAGAAGAAAAAAAGATGATCGGTTCGAACCCGCAGCCTCCGAGAAAAGAGGAGGAAAAAACGCACACACACACAAACACAAAAAACCAGGTGGGTTCGAACCCACAACCCCTCGAAAAAAAGTTTCAGTGTAGAATCGAACCTGGTCATGCATGACCAAGAGCCCAATGCTCTACCAACTGTGCCATTGTAAACTTGTAGGTATGTGAAGCATTTATAACGACCTTGTCATAAACCCTCGTGGTTCGTATTTTGCACTGTAAATTGTAGAAAAATGGATGATAGCATGAACTGTTTGGTATTTCATACGGATCTAACCCATCAACGTCAATATTCTTTTCGTAGTATCGCATTTTGGCGCCTGCTGGTAGAGGTTCAACATATATCGAAGCGTTTTGCTGAAGTAGGAAAGATAACTCGGTTTGACTCGATGTCATTACGCTGAAATGGTCGTTGTCCCCAACATTTCCGGGTCAGGGATTGATTAAATCATCATATTTTTGTGACACTGAGACCAGACCATCAAAACAATTAGCACTAGGCCTTGAATCAAATCGTCGTACGAGATCTTACGTTGACTGCAAATGTACAACAGTGCCGCGTGATTGTGTCGACATTCAGTTAGTTCGCTGGGCCCCTATTCACAACGGCGATTTATCTTTTTAACACTCGATTTATCCCCTATCCCCGCGTTATCTTGATCGGTTAGATAAGGTACGCTCGTCAGAGGATCCTAGGTTGCGCTTTGCTATATATATATACTGCTTTCTTTGTCGTCTCTTCGATTCTCTTAGATCGTAGATGACGTCATGAGATTACGTCAAAGCGGAACAGGCAGTTGGAATCGTCTGAGTTTAGAGACAAGGGTAGTGAATTAGGCAGTACAGTAGTCGCCGCTTATTAAAAACACATTGGGACCGAACAAAAGTGTTTTTAATAAGCGGCGTTTTTATTAACCGTTTGCTTGTTGAACATGTCCATCAGTAACGAAGTAAATCCGGACCTTACCAACTGTATTTAAAAAACGGCTGTTTTTATTAACCGCGTGTTTTATAAGCGGCGACTACTGTATTGCCTTTCTTANNNAATATATGTCCATTATGTATGGAAACGGAAGAAGACGAAGTTCATTTTCTACTGCATTGTCCAGCCACCTACGATCTAAGGAGTAAATATATAATACCATTTATACAAATTAGTTTTAGTGGACCCCTTACTGACATGTTTGCAACTGATAATGTCATTGTTATTAGAAGTATTGCCACATACATTTACAAGGCATTCCGTAGAAGAACAGAAGCCATGGTAATGTTCGACAGCTACATAAACTTGATGGGAAATTAGATTTATTATTATAAGATGCAATTGTCACCGTTGGTTGATATGGTATTGGGAAGTGACATCCTTATGTACACATTTTGTCATTTCTTGTAACTTGTAATGGGCCGGAGGCCCCCACAATAAACTCATTTGTTCGTTCGTTGTTCGTTCTCTCTCTCTCTCTCTCCCCTTAAAAAATATGAAATGGATGGATGGATGGATGGATGGATGGTTGGATGGATGGATAGATGGATGGAAAGATGGAACGATGGATGGACGGACGGGCGGGCGGGCGGGCGGACGGACGGATGGATGGATGAATGGACGGACAAAGCTCCGCATTTGTTCACCTCTGCAAGCAAAGATCATGTATCACCCAAATCTCTGGTGTCCATTGGAACAAGAGAAGCTTGCACTCCCTCTTTCTCTGCCTTGTTACGAATCGTGCTGGGAAACGCGGTGGGTCTCTTCTTTCCCCTGACCCACAGGGGGTCTTTTCTTACCCCCAACCCACAGGGGGTCTCTTCTTACCCCCAACCCACAGGGGGTCTCTTCTTACCCCCGACCCACAGGGGGTCTCTTCTTACCCCCGACCCACAGGGGGTCTCTTCTTACCCCTGACCCACAGGGGGTCTCTTCTTACCCCCGACCCACAGGGGGTCTCTTCTTACCCCTGACCCACAGGGGGTCTCTTCTTACTCCCGACCCACAGGGGGTCTCTTCTTACCCCCGACCCACAGGGGGTCTCTTCTTACTCCCGACCCACAGGGGGTCTCTTCTTACCCCTGACCCACAGGGGGTCTCTTCTTACTCCCGACCCACAGGGGGTCTCTTCTTACCCCCGACCCATGGAGGGTCTCTTCTTACCCCCGACCCATGGAGGGTCTCTTCTTACCCCCGACCCATGGAGGGTCTCTTCTTACCCCCGACCCACAGGGGGTCTCTTCTTACTCCCGACCCACAGGGGGTCTCTTCTTACCCCTGACCCACAGGGGGTCTCTTCTTACTCCCGACCCACAGGGGGTCTCTTCTTACCCCCGACCCACAGGGGGGTCAGGGTTATTCTAGTTCACTACAGACTTCGCCTACCGGCGAAAGTGTCTCTAGCCCAGTTGTCATCACGTGATGGAAGGTTTTCGTTCAATTTATGGAAATGGAGGTCACACTAGAGGCTTGTGGGATAGCCGATCTGCTCCCTGACATACGCCGTTAAAGTAGTTCTAAGATTATTTCGCACAAAACTCTTAACTTATTTTTGTTGAGGCAATAAACAAGCGTTTATTCGATAAAATAACATGTTTGTGTTGAAATGGAAACAAGTTTTGACATCTGAATGATTTCTGTAAAACGTGGAGAGAAAAAATACTATCAGAACGAACTATTTTTGGCTCAATGCTGTAATGCGAAGGGTCAATTCTATTACGCATTCATTGCGAACTGTGTCAGAGTCACGTGACTCGGGTTCACAGAATGGATCAGGGCTAGACACACTCCGAGTCCACTGCAGCTGTAGGAGGTAGGGTCTGAAAGTCGATTTCTCTGCCACACATGGAAGCCAGTTGCAGCCACGAGGCTCCACATCAGGGTACAGATATGCAGAAATGGTTGCATCGCCCCAAATCGAACCGAAGTTCGACCAGGAGGAAACCTGGACCAGAGGCACCACTTGAAACGCGCCGCCGCGCAGACAGAGAGCGGCGGAAAATGGAAAGCTGAGCCCAATTCACAACGAGAGGGCGGCAGATTGCTTTGATGTCTAAGAAGGAGCCTCGTAAAGATCAAAGACAGTGACGGTTACGCCTGAGTAATGCTGTCGCTGTCGGATGTTCAGACTCCGAAATGTGACTCTTTTGAGACACGATGCCACACGTTTGTTAGCCCCCCTTTGGAGACCTCAGATCGCTGACAGTCAGAACTAAGGCATGATCAACTGCATTCATACATTTTCATTCACAACGCAAAGGGGGTTTCTATATAAGGATCTTACGCCCACATCCGGGTTTCCAACTGCTTTGCACTTTACCCTCTGCTTACTGTCCTCTGGTGCGATGGGGGTAAGAATAGACCCCTGTGGGATGGGGGTAAGAATAGACCCCCTGTGGGATGGGGGTAAGAATAGACCCCCTGTGGGATGGGGGTAAGAATAGACCCCCTGTGGGATGGGGGTAAGAATAGACCCCCTGTGGGATGGGGGTAAGAATAGACCCCCTGTGGGATGGGGGTAAGAATAGACCCCTGTGGGATGGGGGTAAGAATAGACCCCCTGTGGGATGGGGGTAAGAATAGACCCCCTGTGGGATGGGGGTAAGAATAGACCCCTTGTGGGATGGGGGTAAGAATAGACCCCCTGTGGGATGGGGGTAAGAATAAACCCCCTGTGGGATGGGGGTAAGAATAGACCCATCGAGTCTCCTGATGCGATTCGTAAGAGGCGATTACCTATGGGAATTTTGACATGATTTATGCTTACTCTCACTCTTTCTTGTGATGTGTATGGCCATTGACCTTGTGTAGCCTGCACAGGCTGAGGCCGTACAACTCCATCCATCCGTCCATCCGTCCATCCATCCATCCATCCATCCATCCATGCATCCATCCATCCATCCATCCATGCATCCATCCGTCCATCCGTCCATCCATCCATGCATCCAACCGTCCGTCCATCCATCCATCCATCCATCCATCCATCCGTCCATCCGTCCATCCATCCATCCATCCATCCATGCATCCATCCATCCATCCATCCATGCATCCATCCGTCCATCCGTCCATCCATCCATCCATGCATCCAACCGTCCGTCCATCCATCCATCCATCCATCCAACCGTCCGTCCACCCACCCATCCATCCATCCATCCATCCATCCATCCATCCATCCAACCGTCCGTCCACCCACCCATCCATCCATCCATCCACCCATCCATCCATCCATCCATCCATCCACCCAACCGTCCGTCCATCCATCCATCCATCGAACCGTCCGTCCACCCACCCATCCATCCAT
>JAWQFJ010000763.1:12500-22500 GCA_034096865.1 Theodoxus fluviatilis | reverse complement strand
TCCCTCTCGTGCTCCTGCCCTCCCTCTCTCCCTCCCTCCCTCGCGTTCCCCCTTCCCGTCAAACCCTGCGCCAGACTGCCGCACGCGCTTCTAGGCCGCCTTGCCTCGTTGCAGCAGTTGTGTCGCAACTGTTCTGCTGTAGAGTTGTGTCGCAACTGTTCTGCTGTAGAGTTGTGTCGCAACTGTTCTGCTGTAGAGTTGTGTCGCAACTGTTCTGCTGTAGAGATGTGTCGCAACTGTTCTGCTGTAGAGATGTGTCGCAACTGTTCTGCTGTAGAGTTGTGTCGCAACTGTTCTGCTGTAGAGTTGTGTCGCAACTGTTCTGCTGTAGAGTTGTGTCGCAACTGTTCTGCTGTAGAGTTGTGTCGCAACTGTTCTGCTGTAGAGTTGTGTCGCAACGTTCTGCTTGTAGAGATGTGTCGCAACTGTTCTGCTGTAGAGTGGTGTCGCAACTGTTCTGTGTAGTAGTGTTCGCAACTGTTCTGCTGTAGATTGTGTCGCAACTGTTCTGCTGTAGTGTTGTGTCGCACTGTTCTGCTGTAGAGGTTGTTTGGTCGCAACTGTTCTAGCTGTAGAGTGTGTCGCAACTGTTCTGCTGGTAGAGTTGTGTCGCAAATAGTTCTGCTGTAGAGTTGTGTCGCAAACTGTTCTGCTGTAGAGTTGTGTCGCAACTGTTCTGCTGTAGAGTTGTGTCGCAACTGTTCTGCTGTAGAGTTGTGTCGCAACTGTTCTGCTGTAGAGTTGTGTCGCAACTGTTCTGCTGTAGAGTTGTGTCGCAACTGTTCTGCTGTAGAGTTGTGTCGCAACTGTTCTGCTGTAGAGTTGTGTCGCAACTGTTCTGCTGTAGAGTTGTGTCGCAACTGTTCTGCTGTAGAGTTGTGTCGCAACTGTTCTGCTGTAGAGTTGTGTCGCAACTGTTCTGCTGTAGAGTTGTGTCGCAACTGTTCTGCTGTAGAGTTGTGTCGCAACTGTTCTGCTGTAGAGTTGTGTCGCAACTGTTCTGCTGTAGAGTTGTGTCGCAACTGTTCTGCTGTAGCAGTTGTGTCGCAACTGTTCTGCTGTAGAGTTGTGTCGTTGCAGCAGTTGTGTCGCAACTGTTCTGCTGTAGAGTTGTGTCGCAACTGTTCTGCTGTAGAGTTGTGTCGCAACTGTTCAGCTGTAGAGATGTGTGGCAACTGTTCTGCTGTAGAGTTGTGTCGCAACTGTTCTGCTGTAGAGATGTGTGGCAACTGTTCTGCTGTAGAGTTGTGTCGCAACTGTTCTGCTGTAGAGATGTGTGGCAACTGTTCTGCTGTAGAGTTGTGTGGCAACTGTTCTGCTGTAGAGTTGTGTAGCAACTGTTCTGCTGTAGAGATGTGTCGCAACTGTTCTGCTGTAGAGTTGTGTCGCAACTGTTCTGCTGTAGAGTTGTGTCGCAACTGTTCTGCTGTAGAGATGTGTCGCAACTGTTCTGCTGTAGAGTTGTGTCGCAACTGTTCTGCTGTAGAGTTGTGTCGCAACTGTTCTGCTGTAGAGATGTGTCGCAACTGTTCTGCTGTAGAGTTGTGTCGCAACTGTTCTGCTGTAGAGTTGTGTCGCAACTGTTCTGCTGTAGAATTGTGTCGCAACTGTTCTGCTGTAGTGTTGTGTCGCAACTGTTCTGCTGTAGTGTTGTGTCGCAACTGTTCTGCTGTAGAGTTGTGTCGCAACTGTTCTGCTGTAGTGTTGTGTCGCAACTGTTCTGCTGTAGTGTTGTGTCGCAACTGTTCTGCTGTAGAGTTGTGTCGCAACTGTTCTGCTGTAGAGTTGTGTCGCAACTGTTCTGCTGTAGAGTTGTGTCGCAACTGTTCTGCTGTAGAGTTGTGTCGTTGCAGCAGTTGTGTCGCAACTGTTCTGCTGTAGAGTTGTGTCGCAACTGTTCTGCTGTAGAGTTGTGTCGCAACTGTTCTGCTGTAGAGTTGTGTCGCAACTGTTCTGCTGTAGAGTTGTGTCGCAACTGTTCTGCTGTAGAGATGTGTCGCAACTGTTCTGCTGTAGAAATGCGTCGTTGCAGCAGTTGTGTCGCAACTGTTCTGCTGTAGAGATGTGTCGCAACTGTTCTGCTGTAGAGATGCGTCGTTGCAGCAGTTGTGTCGCAACTGTTCTGCTGTAGAGTTGTGTCGCAACTGTTCTGCTGTAGAGATGTGTCGCAACTGTTCTGCTGTAGAGATACGGCGTTGCAGCAGTTGTGTCGCAACTGTTCTGCTGTAGTGATACGTCGTTGCAGCAGTTGTGTCGCAACTGTTCTGCTGTAGAGTTGTGTCGCAACTGTTCTGCTGTAGAGATGTGTCGTTGCAGCAGTTGTGTCGCAACTGTTCTGCTGTAGAGTTGTGTCGCAACTGTTCTGCTGTAGAGATGTGTCGCAACTGTTCTGCTGTAGAGATGTGTCGCAACTGTTCTGCTGTAGAGATGTGTCGCAACTGTTCTGCTGTAGAGATGTGTCGCAGCTGTTCTGCTGTAGAGTTGTGTCGCAACTGTTCTGCTGTAGAGATGCGTCGCAACTGTTCTGCTGTAGAGATGCGTCGTTGCAGCAGTTGTGTCGCAACTGTTCTGCTGTAGAGTTGTGTCGCAACTGTTCTGCTGTAGAGTTGTGTCGCAACTGTTCTGCTGTAGAGTTGTGTCGCAACTGTTCTGCTGTAGAGATGTGTCGCAACTGTTCTGCTGTAGAGATGCGTCGTTGCAGCAGTTGTGTCGCAACTGTTCTGCTGTAGAGATGCGTCGTTGCAGCAGTTGTGTCGCAACTGTTCTGCTGTAGAGATACGTCGCAACTGTTCTGCTGTAGAGATACGTCGCAACTGTTCTGCTGTAGAGTTGTGTCGCAACTGTTCTGCTGTAGAGTTGTGTCGTTGCAGCAGTTGTGTCGCAACTGTTCTGCTGTAGAGTTGAGTCGCAACTGTTCTGCTGTAGAGTTGTGTCGCAACTGTTCTGCTGTAGAGATGTGTCGCAACTGTTCTGCTGTAGAGATGCGTCGTTGCAGCAGTTGTGTCGCAACTGTTCTGCTGTAGAGTTGTGTCGCAACTGTTCTGCTGTAGAGTTGTGTCGCAACTGTTCTGCTGTAGAGTTGTGTCGCAACTGTTCTGCTGTAGAGATGTGTCGCAACTGTTCTGCTGTAGAGATTCGTCGTTGCAGCAGTTGTGTCGCAACTGTTCTGCTGTAGAGATGTGTCGCAACTGTTCTGCTGTAGAGATGCGTCGTTGCAGCAGTTGTGTCGCAACTGTTCTGCTGTAGAGATGCGTCGTTGCAGCAGTTGTGTCGCAACTGTTCTGCTGTAGAGATGTGTGGCAACTGTTCTGCTGTAGAGATGCGTCGTTGCAGCAGTTGTGTCGCAACTGTTCTGCTGTAGAGATGCGTCGTTGCAGCAGTTGTGTCGCAACTGTTCTGCTGTAGAGATGTGTCGTTGCAGCAGTTGTGTCGCAACTGTTCTGCTGTAGAGTTGTGTCGCAACTGTTCTGCTGTAGAGTTGTGTCGCAACTGTTCTGCTGTAGAGTTGTGTCGCAACTGTTCTGCTGTAGAGTTGTGTCGCAACTGTTCTGCTGTAGAGATGCGTCGCAACTGTTCTGCTGTAGAGTTGTGTCGCAACTGTTCTGCTGTAGAGTTGTGTCGTTGCAACAGTTGTGTCGCAACTGTTCTGCTGTAGAGTTGTGTCGTTGCAGCAGTTGTGTCGCAACTGTTCTGCTGTAGAGTTGTGTCGCAACTGTTCTGCTGTAGAGTTGTGTCGCAACTGTTCTGCTGTAGAGATGCGTCGTTGCAGCAGTTGTGTCGCAACTGTTCTGCTGTAGAGTTGTGTCGCAACTGTTCTGCTGTAGAGTTGTGTCGCAACTGTTCTGCTGTAGAGATGCGTCGTTGCAGCAGTTGTGTCGCAACTGTTCTGCTGTAGAGTTGTGTCGCAACTGTTCTGCTGTAGAGATGTGTCGCAACTGTTCTGCTGTAGAGATGCGTCGTTGCAGCAGTTGTGTCGCAACTGTTCTGCTGTAGAGTTGTGTTGCAACTGTTCTGCTGTAGAGTTGTGTCGCAACTGTTCTGCTGTAGAGTTGTGTCGCAACTGTTCTGCTGTAGAGATGCGTCGTTGCAGCAGTTGTGTCGCAACTGTTCTGCTGTAGAGATGCGTCGTTGCAGCAGTTGTGTCGCAACTGTTCTGCTGTAGAGATGCGTCGTGCGCCGCGGCGCGAAACTGCGTCGCAGGAGGTCAGAGTTCAGTTCAGTTTAGTTCAGTCTCTTAACCCTGAGATGGGTTGTTGAGGCACCACTTATGACTTTCGGACAATCTTCCTTCATCGATCTCTATCCTCTGTGGCTCGCTGTGAGTCAGCAAAGGTCAAGCTTGTCCACTCTTTGATGTTGTCTTCCCACCTCTTTCTCTGCCTGCCTCTCCTTCTCCCAGCTGGTTCGGTACCTTGCAGGATGGTCTTGGCCAGCCCACTACCTCTTGACACGTGACCATACTACTTCAGCTTTCTGCTTTTCACGATTGTGAGCAGGTTTTCGTACTGTCGAAATGCTCTCCTGATCCTGTTGCTGACTTCCTCATTCGTGACATGGTCTTATATGAGATGTTCAGAATCTTGCGGTAGCATCTCATTTCCAGGGCTTGTATCCGTCTCTGTAGTTCAGATGTGAGTGTCCAGGACTCGCATGCATACAGGAATACGGAGATGGCCAGCGTGCGCATGAGCCTGATCTTCGACGCGAGAGTGATATTTCTGTCACGCCATATTGACTTCAACTTTGCCAATGCTGCTGTTGTTTGTGCTATCCTGGACAGTATCTCTGGTTTGGACCCTTCATCAGTCACAATAGATCCCAGGTATTTCAAGTTGTTCACAGCTTCCAGTTTTTGGCCCTTCACTTTGATTTCCATTTTGAAGCCCCGAGGGTTGTTCGTCATCACCTTGGTCTTCTCGGCGCTGATCTCCATGCCATATGCCTGTGAGGTCTTGTCCAGGTGCTCGACAAGACTAGTCAGCTCCTCTTCACTTCCTGCTAATCCATCATTGTCATCAGCAAAACGTAAGTTGGTGATCTTTCTGCCACAGATGCTGATTGATCCTTCGTGGTCTGCTAGGGCATCAGTCATTATCCTTTCGAGGAAGAGGTTGAAGTGTGTGGGGGAGAGTAGACAGCCCTGTCTGACATCGGCCTATAACGCGCCAGCTTCAGTAGACAGCAGTTTTGTTTGTTTTTTTCGTAATTTACTCTCCATAACTCCTCTCTCTCGGGGTATCCATGATAGTTTTCTTGTCTTTCTTTTTTGGGTAACATTTGGTTGTTTCTCTTCCATTGTTTCTCTTTAATTCGTCTGTATCTCAGCACCATTAGAGTATCGAATTGCCACCTTCACTGGCAGGTCTGTATCTCAGCACCATTAGAGTATCGAATTGCCACCTTCACTGGCAGGTCTGTATCTCAGCACCATTAGAGTATCCAATTGCCACCTTCACTGGCAGGTCTGTATCTCAGCGCCATTAGAGTATCGAATTGTCACCTTCACTGGCAGGTCTGTATCTCAGCACCATTAGAGTATCGAATTGCCACCTTCACTGGCAGACAAGAAATCAAACTAGCGAAGGAACCCATTACAGGAGGAGGAGAAGCCGCGATATAAAAAAGTATCTTCACCAGTATAGGCATCCCACCCAGGAGTACAAGCGGGTATTTGTGAGGACAGCGAAGGCACACTGTTGTAAGATAACCCTTCCTTGTGGCTGCGAGCCAATTTTGGTTGATCTGCTCCCCAGGGAGTGGAGTTGGTGCTGGCACCTGTCTGTCAGTGTGTTTGTCGTCAGGTGCCCGTGAAAAGTCTAGCTAGCAGCCCAGTGGTCAGACGGCAAAGTTTAAAGGGGTTTGAGACCCAAGCATGGGGGATGAGTCCCTATATAGAACCACACCTTAACCGTCACCTTTTATCTGCTCTGTCTCAGCCTGCAGGGCGCCATGATTTTCTGACAGAGGCTACCAGACAGAGGCTACCAGACAGAGGCTAATAGACAGAGGCTACCTGACAGAGGCTACCAGACAGAGGCTACCAGACAGAGGCTACCAGATAGAAGCTACCAGACAGATGCGACCAGACAGAGGCTACCAGATAGAGGATACCAGACAGACGCCAGACAGAGGCTACCAGAAAGAAGCTACCAGACAGAGGCTACCAGACAGAGGCTACCAGACAGATGCTACCAGACAGAGGCTACCAGACAGAGGCTACCAGACAGAGGCTACCAGACAGAGGCTACCAGACAGAGGCTACAAGACAGAGGCTACCAGACAGAGGCTACCAGACAGAGGCTACCAGACAGAGGTTACCAGACAGAGGCTACAAGACAGAGGCTACCAGACAGAGGCTACCAGACAGAGGCTACCAGACAGAGGCTACAAGACAGAGGCTACCAGACAGAGGCTACCAGACAGAGGCTACCAGACAGAGGCTACCAGACAGAGGCTACCAGACAGAGGCTACCAGACAGAACCGAGAGCCTCCCTAAGGCCAGGGGGTGAGTGCAGCGTCACGGTGGATCTGGGATGGCCCGAACACCCCCAACAAGGTGTCCTTCATGGCGTCCTCCAACGTTAGCAGCGGCCGGACTTCATCATCCGGTCCAAGTAGATAAAAGGCCATCATACCCGTATGAGTTGCCAGTTCCCTGGGAAAGCAACATAACCTGGGCGCGCAAGTGGAAATTGGCAAGACTACGCCCAACTGGAGGGTTGGTGCCATCGAAAAGGGTGGAGTTGTCGGACCCTGCCTGTTGAAGTGGGAGAAAGAAGTGTCGTAGCAGAGTGTGTCTTGCAAGGACTGGGTGCTGGGGCTCATGAGGAGGGAAGGGTCACGAGTCTTGCAAGGACTGGGTGCTGGGGCTCATGAGCAGGGAAGGGTCACGAGTCTTGCAAGGACTGGGTGCTGGGGCTCATGAGCAGGGAAGGGTCACGAGTCTTGCAAGGACTGGGTGCTGGGGCTCATGAGGAGGGAAGGGTCACGAGTCTTGCAAGGACTGGGTGCTGGGGCTCATGAGGAGGGAAGGGTCACGAGTCTTGCAAGGACTGGGTGCTGGGGCTCATGAGGAGGGAAGGGTCACGAGTCTTGCAAGGACTGGGTGCTGGGGCTCATGAGGAGGGAAGGGTCACGAGTCTTGCAAGGACTGGGTGCTGGGGCTCATGAGAAGGGAAGGGTCACTCGAGTGTGTCTTGCAAGGACTGGATGCTGGGGCTCATGAGGAGGGAAGGGTCACGAGTCTTGCAAGGACTGGGTGCTGGGGCTCATGAGGAGGGAAGGGTCACGAGTCTTGCAAGGACTGGGTGCTGGGGCTCATGAGCAGGGAAGGGTCACGAGTCTTGCAAGGACTGGGTGCTGGGGCTCATGAGGAGGGAAGGGTCACGAGTCTTGCAAGGACTGGGTGCTGGGGCTCATGAGGAGGGAAGGGTCACGAGTCTTGCAAGGACTGGGTGATGGGGCTCATGAGGAGGGAAGGGTCACGAGTCTTGCAAGGACTGGGTGCTGGGGCTCATGAGCAGGGAAGGGTCACCTGAGTCTTGCAAGGACTGGGTGCTGGGGCTCATGAGGAGGGAAGGGTCACGAGTCTTGCAAGGACTGGGTGCTGGGGCTCATGAGGAGGGAAGGGTCACGAGTCTTGCAAGGACTGGGTGCTGGGGCTCATGAGGAGGGAAGGGTCACGAGTCTTGCAAGGACTGGATGCTGGGGCTCATGAGGAGGGAAGGGTCAGCCGAGTCTTGCAAGGACTGGTTGCTGGGGCTCATGAGGAGGGAAGGGTCAGCCGAGTCTTGCAAGGACTGGATGCTGGGGCTCATGAGGAGGGAAGGGTCACGAGTCTTGCAAGGACTGGGTGCTGGGGCTCATGAGGAGGGAAGGGTCACGAGTCTTGCAAGGACTGGAGCTCATGAGGAGGGAAGGGTCACGAGTCTTGCAAGGACTGGGTGCTGGAGCTCATGAGGAGGGAAAGGTCACGAGTCTTGCAAGGACTGGGTGCTGGGGCTCATGAGGAGGGAAGGGTCACGAGTCTTGCAAGGACTGGGTGCTGGGGCTCATGAGGAGGGAAGGGTCACGAGTCTTGCAAGGACTGGGTGCTGGGGCTCATGAGGAGGGAAGGGTCACGAGTCTTGCAAGGACTGGGTGCTGGGGCTCATGAGGAGGGAAGGGTCACGAGTCTTGCAAGGACTGGATGCTGGGGCTCATGAGGAGGGAAGGGTCAGCCGAGTCTTGCAAGGACTGGGTGCTGGGGCTCATGAGGAGGGAAGGGTCAGCCGAGTCTTGCAAGGACTGGGTGCTGGGGCTCATGAGGAGGGAAGGGTCAGCCGAGTCTTGCAAGGACTGGGTGCTGGGGCTCATGAGGAGGGAAGGGTCACGAGTCTTGCAAGGACTGGGTGCTGGGGCTCATGAGGAGGGAAGGGTCAGCCGAGTCTTGCAAGGACTGGGTGCTGGGGCCCATGAGCAGGGAAGGGTCACGAGTCTTGCAAGGACTGGGTGCTGGGGCTCATGAGGAGGGAAGGGTCACGAGTCTTGCAAGGACTGGGTGCTGGGGCTCATGAGCAGGGAAGGGTCACGAAGAGGCCTTGGGTCTCTCGCTGGCCAGATTAGCTGTTCGGGGCCGCCCCTGGCTGAGCTACTGGACCAGGCCCCGAAAGCCCAGCAGCCAGGGGTTACAGTTAATGAAGGGGGCGTCGCACGGCTCCTGGAGTATGTTGTTCTTGTTTTCCGATTTTGACCAAAGGGAGTTAATTCATGTACATCAAAGAACTTAGAAAAAAGGATACGGAAGCTGGCGCTTTTGAATGTTTGGTGACGTAAAGGTTTCGTAAGTTTTAAGTCCTTCGCCAAGGAGATTGTATTTTACCCTCGGTTCATTAAGTACTTATTCGGCAAAGTAACTCCAAAACTTCCTAACGGATTTTGATCAAATGTACTAGAAGGTTAGGGTTTTACCCAAGAAAACACTCATTACATTTAGGAGGTTATCTGTTTCTCGTTTTGGAATTACAGCCAAAACCAGAACTTGTAAAGCACGGGATGTTCTGATTCGCTCTTAGACGGGAGCGTCCCTGTGAGAGACACAGCACACCCCAGGATGTTCTGACTCGCTCTTAGAGGGGAGCGTCCCTGTGAGAGACACAGCATAAAGGAGTGGGCAGTAGAGGCTTTGTGAGTGCCATCTCTGTTATCACAGGACCAGCGATCCATTTCTAGATTGCTCGCGGTCTTTCTTCGCAACTACGTAGCAGTCACCCAACTCCCACCCAACTCCCACCCAACTCCCACCCAATTCCCACCCAACTCCCACCCAACTCCCACCCAACTCCCACCCAACTCCCACCCAAATCCCACCCAACTCCCACCCAACTCCCACCCAACTCCCACCCAAATCCCACCCAACTCCCACCCAAATCCCACCCAACTCCTACCCAACTCCCACCCAACTCCCACCCAACTCCCACCCAACGCTCTGCCCTTTATGGTAAGTGTCACAAACGGCAGGCACCACTCGATGCCCCCGTCAACAGATGGACCCCCTGGCTGCTGGGCTTTCGGGGCCTGCTCCTGTAGCTCCATGCCCCCCTCACCAGCTGGACCCCCTGGCTGCTGGACTTTCGGGGCCTACTCCTGTAGCTCCATGCCCCCCTCACCAGCTGGACCCCCTGGCTGCTGGACTTTCGGGGCCTGCTCCTGTAGCTCCATGCCCCCCTCACCAGCTGGACACCCTGGCTGCTGGGCTTTCGAGGCCTGCTCCTGTAGCTCCGCCAGGAACGGCCCCTAGCAGCCTCAGAGGTGACCAAAGAGCAAAGGGTAAAGGTCAGATCATTGACCTTTACCCTTTGACATCCAACTGCGCGTTAGAATCAACCTGGAGGACGAGTCCAAGCCAAATATAACAAAGGGGTCGCTAAACCTTGAATCCAGCCCCTGAAAATATGGCTACCTGCAATGTAGAGATGCTTTTATTCGCCTACTTCATTCGCTTCTGAGTACAGTGCCTCC
>JAWQFJ010000763.1:0-5000 GCA_034096865.1 Theodoxus fluviatilis | reverse complement strand
TTTCTGGATTTTTTTTCGATATTTTACTTATTTGAGTATTTAGTATGTATTTTGATTATTTTGTTTTTTTTTTTTTTTATTAAATTTTTTTTTTTTTGTTTTTTTTTTTTATTTGTATTTCATTTTTTATTTGTATTTTTTTCAATCCGACTGATAGATCTCAGACTGTACCAGCGATGATGTTCTGTCCTCTATGATCCGTATGAAGATATCCATAGTTACGATCTATATTGTGTTGATCTGACGTTTTGGAGGGTTGATTTATTTTCGGCCGACGACCCACCATTGCAGGAGTATAAACATATGTACAAATTTAAAACAGTTCCAATAAGCAAGAACTACACTAGGATATCATTATGTGATGAAAGGAAGCAAACTATCAATATTTGCCTATACATAAAAACTCTTTAACAGGAGTTAAATATCTGTACACAAGTGTAAAACTTTTCACAGATTAAGTTTTGTATCCGATCATTTATATATCCGATGACATTTCTTGCAATTTCTGTGAATTTCGCTCAAATGCATAAAAAATGAACATGGAAATATCTCGAGTCATCTTTGGCTCCTTTCCACCCATAAAATGCCTTAAATTTGGATGCTGTACATATATGAGATGTCTTGCTAAATATTTTTGTCTAATATCGTCAAACACATGGCAAAAACATAAAAAGTGAACTTCGTTCTCAGTTCGTCACAAAATGGACAATTCATATCGGAGTTATGCTCCTTTCTTGACCTTTAATTTATGTTCCGGTCATTACATCCCAAACGGAAGCGAATATATGCATCGCGGAATTTCTTTATGCTTATATAAGACAAGTATTGCTCACATTCAAAAGATGCTTTAAAATTTATCTAAAAACCGAATCTGTTACTTGTGTTCAGCTTTGCCTTCCATTCTTGCAGGTAGCAGTCCTGCAGTCTTTGTTTTAAAGACTTCAGAAAACTCTTCTCATTCAGTGTGCCACAGCTGTTCCAAATATACGTGAAACTTAGATTTGATAGACACATTTCTATTGATTTCACCCAGTTAATATCTTGAGGCATATTAGAATTGGACAACATCATGTAGGTTTGCTTGAGAATTCTGCTATCTGACATTTTGCATAGTTTAAGCCAGTGTGGTGGTAATGAACAAGGGATATCTACCCAATTCCCCATAGTACACAGTACACAGTACACAGTAATTTATTGCGCCAAGTGACATCATTTAGAAAACGAGCACGAGGAAAACTAAGTGATGAAAGGCTAAAAGAAACAAAACAAAAAGCCAAACACACGCATCGCTTACACACCCTAACACGCCGTTTATGCAAAAAACATGGACATTTCCCGATGTACCTCACTCACGACACACACGCAGCTGCACACAGACAAGAGATAAGACTGCACCTGAAACCAAAAGGGTTAACTGGTAAATGGGGCAATATACAATGAACAGTTAAAGTTACTATTTAAGAACTGTTGACAAAAGAGGAACAAACTAAGATGATACACCCACCCACCCACCCCCCTTTTAAGTGGCACTAAGTAATACATATGAACAGAGACAAGACCACTAAGACGTACCCCCCCACCCCCCCACCCCCATCCCACCCCCGTCACCACACAAAAGAATACAATAGAACAATACAAAAACAACCCCGCAAGTGAAAGCTACAAGAAGACCAACCCTTCCCCACCCCCACCCCCTCCCCCACCCCTCCCCCCACCCCCAACCACACTCAGTAGCAGTCCATATAACCCAGAGGAAGCACAAAAGAGAAAGTGGCACTGTCATAGATGTGGAGAAGTGTGTGCGCGCCGCCGACAGGATCAGCGGCGGCAAAGCTGCCTGGGGAGGTTCTGGACAGCGTTGAGCTCCGTCACCGCCGTGGGGAAGAACGAGTTCTGAAAACGGCATGTGCGCGTTTTGAGGGACCTGAAACGACGGCCAGAGGGAAGGAGCTGGAAGAGGGAACAAGCAGGGTGGGAGGGGTCCGCCACAATCTTACGGGACTTGCGCACTATGCGCTGGGCGTAGATAGAGGCTAGGGAGGGCAGATCACGGCCAATGATCCTGCCAGCAGCGTGCACGACACGCTCCAGCTTGTCTTTCTGCTGTTGAGTGGCCCCTCCGAACCACACACAGATGGAGAAGGTAAGAACACTTTCCACCACAGCACGGTAGAACTGGAGCATGATCTCCGGAGACAGTCCAAACTTCTTGAGCTGCCTCAGGAAGTACAGCCGCTGCTGGGCACTCTTATGGATGCCGTCAATGTTGTTGCCCCAACTGAGGTCGGAGGAGATGAGCGTGCCGAGGAACTTGAAACAGTCCACGATCTCAATGGCCTGGCCGCCGATCATCAGTGGAACGATAGGGGTGGGATTCTTCCTCAGGTCGACGATCATCTCCTGGGTCTTGGTGGTGTTCAGCTCAAGACTGTTCTCACCACACCACGACACCAAGCACATACTGTTGGGCGATTTCAGATTAACCCCAAGAAAGCGCTTACACGCAAACATGTGCGCTTTTTCTGCGTTATGTCTTCTGGCCAATCCCCACAGCTGTGAACCATACGATAATGCTGGTAGCACCTGGGCATCAAACAATCGGAAAAATACAGCGACACTCTGGGAATGTAAGCTTTCCTCATAGTTCTTAACAACTGCACAATCTTCTGCTTCGCTCTTACCACTTGACTTTCGAGAGCAGTGAACAGGGACAGCTTTGTGGTAAAAACAAACCCTAGATATCTGTACCTGTTAACTACTTCTAGATCCTTACATTCTATTTTCCATTTTCTCCTCTACCTAAAAAGCCTCCTTTCCTAAAAACCATCACTTTCGTTTTTTCGCTATTGACAGTGAGGCCGAGGTGACTCGATGCAGTACTCAGATTGTCCAGTTGGCGTTGAAGACCCTCAGGGTTAGTGGACAGAAGCACAATGTCATCGGCAAATATAAGGGAAAACAGTTCTCTCGTTCCCGGTAGCAACTGCACCCTATGGCGACCATTGTCCCGTATGTAATCTGCCACGTATGTTATACATAGACAGAAAATTATAGGCGACTCAACTGACCCCTGTCTCACCCCGACTGGACAATTAAAGGGATCTGACACGGTGTTTCCCCACCGAACACTGGCCTCAACATGCGAGTAAACGAGAGACCAAGCTTCTTCAAAACACTCCACAGGTATGTACGGTTAACAGAATCAAAGGCATAGGGGTGGGATTCTTCCTCAGGTCGACGATCATCTCCTGGGTCTTGGTGGTGTTCAGCTCAAGACTGTTCTCACCACACCACGACACCAAGCAGTCGACTTCCCGGCGGTAGTGGGATTCGTCGCTGTTAGAGATCGCACCTTCGACTGTAGTGTCGTCCGCGAACTTGATGAGCTGCACAGACTCGTGATGGGACACGCAGTCGTTCGTGTAGAGGCAGTAGAGGAGAGGGGACAGCACGCACCCCTGGGGGGCGCCAGTGTTCAGGATGAGGGTCTGGGAGGTGAGGTCGCTGATCTTAACGGCCTGGGGACGACGCAGGAGAAAGTCCAGGACCCAGTGACAGATGGAAGGAGAGAGGTCGAGGGTCAGCAGCTTGTCAAAGAGTCTCTGAGGGACGATGGTGTTAAAAGCGCTGCTGTAGTCCACAAAGAGGAGTCGGGCATAGTTGTTGGGCGACTCGAGATGCTGGAGGACGAAGTGGATGGCCAGCGCGACGGCGTCGTCGACAGACCGATTGGTCCGGTATGCAAACTGCCGCGAGTCCATCCTGTCGGTGGTGACGGACTGGATATGCTTGAGGACTAGTCGCTCGAAGACCTTCATCACCACCGAAGTCAGGGCGACCGGGCGGTAGTCGTTGAGGGACGCCACCATTGCCTTCTTGGGGACGGGAATGATGGTGGAGCGTTTGAAGCCAGAGGGGACGACAGACTGCTCAAGGGAGGAGTTGAAGATCTGCGTGAAGACCGGGGCAAGCTGCTCGGAGCAGTGTTTGATCGTTGAGGAGGACACTCCGTCGGGACCAGCCGCCTTCCTGCTGTTCTGTTTCTTGAACAGTTTCCTCACCGCCGACTCCTCTACACTGAAGTCTCTTAACCCTGAGATGGGTTGTTGAGGCACCACTGATGACTTTCGGACAATCTTCCTCCATCGATCTCTATCCTCTGTGGCTCACTGTGAGTCAGCAAAGGTCAAGCCTGTCCGCTCTTTGATGTAGTATTCCCACCTCTTTCTCTGCCTGCCTCTCCTTCTCCCACCTGGTACGCGTATGGTACCTTGCAGGATGGTCTTGGCCAGCCCACTGCCTCTTGACACGTGACCGTACCACTTCAGCTTTCTGCTTTTCACGATTGAGAGCAGGTCTTCGTGCTGTCCAATTGCTCTCCTGACCCTGTTGCTGATTTCCTCATTTGTGACATGGTCTTTATATGAGATGTTCAAAATCTTGTGGTGGTTTACGGAAAAGAACGTTATAGATGCTTTAAAAACACTCAGCTATATCAGTTTTCAATGGCACATTTGGTAGAGCATTGAACTCTTGGTCATGCGTGCTCTGAAACTTTTTTCTCTCTTTTTTCGAGAGGTTGTGGGTTCAAACCAGCCCTGGTTTTTGTGGTTTTGTGTATGTGTGTTTGCCCCTCCTCTTTTCTCGAGAGGTTGCGGGTTCGAACCCGATCTTTTTTAAATAGTGCCAAAACCTGGAGGTTCAGCGCCAGCGGTTTTTATCTGTCTGATTGTCTGTCCCGACTCCACGGCTTATATCTCAAAACCTACAGGACGGATTTCCTTGACATTGTGCACACTAACTGGAAGTTAGGTCCGATTGAATGTATCAAATTTTCAGAATCGAGGCTTGAAGAGAAAGTGGTTTTTTAAGGTCGTATTCTCGAAATTTCCGGTCTAAAAATTATTGAAATGACGGAATAGCCAAATTTGACGTCATTAATAACGTTACGTCATTTGCAAGTACAATTTCGATCCTATATGCCAGGAGAAGAATTTCAA